>JAJLVZ010000008.1:423220-458806 GCA_030570575.1 [Candida] sp. | reverse complement strand
GCACAAAACTCAGCTAATCATCCTCCCTATTGCCAAAACTTCCAGATTTAGCCATTTTGTGTCATAAGTCTACTCACCTTAAATCATAAATCGGATGAAATTCATCTTTATCAGTTATTTTTAATTGCTCCTTCATCTCCTTTGTTTCATTTATATCTACTTGACATAAAGACAGAGTACTAAATACCCACAGCCGAAATGAACAAACAAATAACAAAACCGAAAAGACACAGCAATACTCACAGATATTCATTTTTGTCGAGTTCAATGATTGCAAATGAGCGACACTCAGTCTATAAGATATCAAATTTTTGTTTAACCAGTGATAGAAGAATAATCTCGCTACCAGCATTCTCTATTAATCTTTGTGAAAGTCAGGGATTTTCGTTCAATCAGGACCTGTTTGTTTCAGAGTATGATCAGAAGTCAGGGTTAATATTTGATGGTATCAAGAACTATAACGCTAAAGACGATAATGTAATTATTGATAGCGATGAAGATGTTGACGATGAGGAAACTGACTACGATTATGACGAGAAGATCTACAATAGAAAGTTCACAAGGTCGTACTCAGCAAGTAATAATGACAATATTTGTGATAGAGTGAAGGTTATTGAGATTGAAGTTGATGAAAATGACTTATAACTAGAGGTCAAACAGTTGTCAAAGTACCCACGAATTTATGATCAAAGTTTACTTCTCAATAAACTGTCACCAATAGTTTATTCTTTTATATATATAATCCGTTATCAAAGTTATTGAAATTTGTCAACTTTTTGATAGTAGACGAGTAGTTGCTCAAGCTGAATAATTGCTCAATTTTATCACTTGCAGCACTGATCGACTCATTGAATAATTTCTCAAACCCAACAACCCCATCAGATTTCAATATAAAACAGCTCAAATTATCCTGTTTACCGTTTGAGTAGTTGATCAGACAGCTTGAAAACCCTGATATAAAGAATGGTGGCGATAGGTCGCTGAAGTTCATGATATTTGTATCAATTTGTCCTGGCGCAAATGAGATTATTTTATCCAAGTTCAACTTTATGAGCTTGGACGCTAGTAAGTTGTATATAATCAGGTCATGCTCATATAAGTTTGGCACAACAATGTAGTTGATGTTCTTGTAATTGAGTATGTCAATAGTTTTATATAGTGCAGTCTCACCAGCAGCACCATTACCAACTTTTTTGTTTAAATACAACTGCTCATTCTCAACAAATTCTTCTTCGAACTCGTTACTAACCTCCTTCCTGTAAACGCAAACCTCTCCAATTTTGCTGCAATCATTCTTGAAAGGCACAGCCAGTACATGCAATGACTCTGTGAGAACTAATAATTCCTTCAAGCTACCAGCATCGTTCAGTTTGATTTCAATTAGAGGTAAACTTGACTCAACTAGCTCGTTATTTTCTGACACCAGGTGTCTTGGTGTCCTCTCTGTCCACGGTTTTATCTTTCTTGTTAGTACTAATGTTGTTATGCCCGCGTAATATTGAAAAAAACTTACAATCATTATCAACTAGCTGAATTCGCCTTGTACTGAATATGGAAGAAAAGAAAAATAAATATTTTTTTTCCAACTATTAACAACCAAAGTAAATACCCAACAGTATAGACCAAAATGAGCAAAGAAGACCTTGAAAAGCTATCTATGGCGTTTAGCAAGGAGCAAAGTGAGCTGCAAGAGTTGATGAGCTCGAGACAACAGCTTGAAACCCAATTTCAGGAGAATGATATCGTGTTGAAAGAGTTCAAAACGCTGAAAGATGATGCTAAAATATATAAACTGACTGGGCCAGTGCTGCTGCCACAGGATCTCAGTGAGGCGAATATGAATGTGGAGAAACGTCTAGAGTTTATTAGAAACGAAATCGAGCAAGTTGAAAAGAAAATCGAATCTAAGCAGTCTTCTTTGCAGTCTATTAGAAACAAGTTGATTGAACTGCGTAAATAGTTTGGTTCAGTAGTATAGATGTAATCGTATAATGAGGCAACCAGGCAGAAATTGCGTAGAGTTTATGAGACAAGCAGGCAGAAACTGCGTGGAAGGTAAATATCGTCGTGTATTATTTATCATACTAGAACTGCGTCATCTTGGACTTGACCAGGTTGGCTGAAGAGTTTAGAAAGTACTTGAAGAACTGGTCTGTGTCGTCAATGGACTTCTTCAGGTTGTTTAAGCTGGCTAACTTCTCGTCCACAAAGTTCAAAGTGTTCTTGAATCCAGGTGATCTGTCGTTGGCCATAAACAACTCAAACAGCACATAGTTGCTCGACAGGCACAATCTTTTTGTATACCAGTTGAACTCATTCGAGACGTCGTTACTGAGGAATAGAATGTCGTCAGACAGGTTGTGCAGTTCGGCAGAGGATTCTGTAAAGTTGAACGGTTTAACTAAGATGGACTGCAGTTGCTGCAAGTGTGCAGCAATGACTGCATTAGATAGCAGTCTCTGCTTCAATAGGTAGTTGATCTTGGACTCCTGTGATGCCAACACGATAAATTCAGGTGATTTTGAGATTTCAGCCAAGTTCAGTCTTTTCTGCTTCAAGTGAAACTGTGCCAGCTGGAATTCAAAGTTGGAATTGAAGCTCGACAGAATCGAATCTGAGTAGCCAAGTCCTCTACAGCTCTTCAGAACTGACTCTTCTGAAAACCCAAACTTGGGTACAAACTGTGTGAGGGCATTGTCCAGGATCTTGTAGTGCACTGATTCTTTGTTCACTGCCGGTGCCTGGTGCTCCACCGAGTGGAAGCCTCTCACACCCACTGCCCTGACGCCGCTAACTCCTCGTCTAAACATCTCCTGTACTGTTTCACTAGTTCACCAAGTTTCATTGCTCCATTTCAAGCTGGTTTTTTCAGGTTGTCTGATGATGCATAATGGCTGAATAAGCATTTCCACGTATATTTGTGGTGCAGTGGTCAGCATGACACTTGCAGGCTAAACAGTGCAAGTTCGACCCTGATCCCTCACCACTGATAACACTAAAATTTTTCAGCCAATGAAAATGCTTAAAAAATTCTTTCCATTTGGCTTCCTGGAGAGATCAAAAAAAAAAAAAAATCATTTCCAGGGAAAGAAAATCATCAACGGTTTAAAATTGTTAGTGAAGAGCCCTGTAAAAAGTTGAAGAATTCTCCAATTTTCATAATATATTTAATTTGTCATGTATTTCGTTCCTTTTCTTCGGGATGGTTTGCTTTGATGTGCAAAGCAAGACCGAAATTTCTTGTATTTGTAACAAAATGACAAATTCCAACTCCGTCGCTATTTGCTATATAAATAAAACTTATCGCCAATTATTCTTCTTGTTGAGTGAAATTAAAATAAAAAAAAAACACCCACAAAGAGCTATAAGATGTCAACCGAAGGTCAAACAATCACCTGTCAAGCAGCCGTTGCATGGGAGGCAAACAAACCACTGTCAATTGAAGAGATTGAAGTTTTGCCTCCAAGAGCTCATGAAGTCCGTATCAAGATCAACTACACTGGAGTGTGCCATACTGATGCTTATACCTTAAGCGGAGTTGATCCAGAAGGTGCGTTCCCAGTCATCTTAGGCCATGAAGGTGCTGGTGTCGTGGAAAGTGTTGGTGAGGGCGTTACAAACGTTAAGGTGGGCGATTCAGTCATTGCTTTATACACTGCTGAGTGCAGAGAATGTAAATTCTGCAAGAGTGGCAAGACCAACTTGTGTTCGAGTGTCAGAGCCACACAGGGCAAAGGTGTTATGCCTGATGGTACCAGTAGATTCAGACACAAAGCTACTGGAAAAGAATTATTGCATTTCATGGGCTGCTCCACTTTCAGTCAGTACACCGTTGTTGCAGATGTTTCAGTTGTGGCTGTCAACCCAGAGGCTCCACAAGACAAAACTTGTTTGCTAGGATGTGGTGTCACCACCGGTTATGGTGCTGCCATCAACACTGCCAATGTCCAAAAAGGTGACAATGTTGCTGTCTTTGGAGCTGGTTGTGTCGGACTAAGTGTTGTTCAAGGTGCAAAGCAGAGAGAAGCCGGCAAGATCATTGTTGTTGATATCAACGACTCAAAGAAAGAATGGGCAGAGTTATTTGGTGCAACTGATTTTGTTAACCCAACTAAGCTACCAGAAGGTCAAACAATTGTTGATAAATTGATTGAAATGACCGACGGTGGTCTAGAATACACTTTTGACTGTACCGGTAATGTCACTGTGATGAGACAAGCTCTTGAGGCTTGCCACAAGGGATGGGGTGAATCCATTATCATTGGTGTTGCTGCTGCGGGCAAAGAAATTTCAACAAGACCATTCCAGTTGGTTACCGGACGTGTCTGGAAAGGTTCAGCATTTGGAGGTGTTAAAGGTCGTACCCAGCTGCCTGGTTTTGTCGAAGACTACTTGAAAGGAAACTTGAAAGTTGACGAATTCATCACTCATCGTCAACCACTTGCAAATATTAACACCGCTTTCCATGATATGCATGAAGGTTCATGTATTAGATGTGTTGTCACTATGTTCTAACTATCTAGTCATTTATAATTAATCTATTTATTTTACTTGTAATGTCAAACTCTGAACTGAAATTATTGCTGTGATTGTTATTGTTACTGTTATTGTGGTTATTGTTATTGTTGTTGTTGCTATTGTTGTTATTACTGTTATTGTTATGACTATTATTACTATTATTACTATTATTGCCGTTTCTTGGAGCCCCACAACGCAAACAGCAAACGTTCTTAGCAAAGTTATGGTATGAACAATTCTCGTTAAAACATTTCCAGTCTCCAGCTCTAAATGGCACAGAATTTGATCTTCCATTGTTTATCGAGTTTAAGTTGTTATTGGAGTTAGTGTTGTGGTGCGTGTGGTTGTGGTTATGGATGTGGCCATGTGTACTATTGGAGTTGGTTGTTGATGGCGACAGAATATCGCTGTTAGATCCGTTGGGTGTGGTATAGATAGATTCCTGAATAGTTACAGCACTTGTAGCTGGAAACGAACATCTGAAGCAGGCAGTACGACGCTGGAAATTGGAAAACCCACAAGAAGGACAGTTCCAGTCACCAGGTCTAGGACGGTTCTTGGATGGTGGGAACGGTGTTAGTATTTCTTGAGCTCTGTCCAAGACTCTTGAACTTGATGGCTGAATTTCAATGGACTTGTCATTGAGTCCACGGCCATTGATTCCCAGGGACTCTGTGGCTTCTTCGTGTGAGCTGAACACCGCAAATCCGGACCCACTGGACTTCATGTTGTGGTCGGCAGATTTAAGAGTCCAGAAAGCCAGTGGCCTGCCGCCAAATGACGTAAACCAGCTTTCTAACTCGCTTTGGGTGGTGTCATTTGGTAGATTCGACAGATACAGGATCTTTGATCTCTCATTTAGGAAGTTTTTCACATCAATACAAAGATCAAACGGTCTTGTCATAACGTCTAGATGGTCTTGAATTGGCGTAGACTTTTTGACTAGTGAAATAAGTATCTTTGTAAACAATTTAACATTATTGAGCGAGTAGAACTCATCCAGCAGCCCACTGTTGTTAGGAATGAACGGACTCCCAATGCTGATCTTGTAGTCTTCAACCTCTAGGGCGGTACAGATATTATTCAGATTGGAAACTGAGTACGATAATGTTTCTGGATGGTGGATCTGCCACTTCAGGTACTCGTGTTTCAGGTCAAACACCTTCACATGTTGCAGATATGCTGGCAGAATGCACCCTTTGTCTCTCGCCTCTCTAGGTATCTGGACTCGCAAGTCCCACGAGTTTAATGTCACAAATGTAAAGTCTAGATTTTTGGAAATCACATTTGCCTGGATATACTGGTCAAACTGCGCAATACACTCCTTAAAACTGACACCGGTGTCCACCACGCGCTTGGCAAATGTAGGCGTCAAAATAGTGGACAGCACACTCAGGTTTAACGGCTTTATGACGATGCTCTCTGTGGATAAAATGTCCAGTTTCTCGCACCCGACAAGACTCCAGGAAAACTCCACTGTCTCCGCAGTGTCCCGAGTAAAGTACTGTGACCCGCCAGCGCCACCAGCCGCAAACTCGTCGTTCGTCGTCGTCAAATGCACAACAACAAACACACTCATTTTCGATTTGATTTCTTTCGCAGCTGAGAAATTTCAGCTTTTTTTTCCAAATATCAAAACGTGTTATGTCAGTGGTTATGTAATCCCCAGTGATTACATAACCAATTACGCCCATTTTTTTTTTCTTTTTTGTTGTTTTTGTTTGTTTTGAATTATAGCAAAGAATGAGCGCGTTACCGCCCGACATTGACCCATCGAGACAGCCGCAGCGTGTGTTCAAGGCGCAGCTCGTGGTGTGTACTGTTCTGGGAGTGTCAGCTTTTGCGACGTTTTGCGTGCTGCGATACAGGTGGCCCCATATTTATGCTGTCAGAGTACTGAGAAACAAGGACATCAAGACCTTACCAAGGTCGCTGCTGGGATGGTGCTGGTCACTGTGGAAGATAGGCGACGAGGAGGTGCTGGAGTACGCTGGGTTGGACGCGTATGTGTTTTTGGGGTTTTTTCGAATGGCAATTAGGTTCTTCAGTGTATGTTGCCTGATATCAATATGCCTGATTGGCCCTATACGGTACTACTATACCGGTAGTTTTGACAGTGACGGCATTGCCTGGAGTGAGAGCGTGCTGGTGCGCATGCTGAAGGATGCGGATGGAGACGAGGACGGTCTGGCGAGAGCTGCATGGGTTTACACATTATTCACATACATATTCACCATACTCATGTTCTACTTCCTATGGAACCAAACCGAGACTGTGGTGGCGGTAAGGCAGAAGTATCTGGGAAAACAGGACTCTATAACGGATCGCACTATTTTGCTCGAAGGCCTACCCACCGAATTCACAGTTAATGACTTTAACTCAACCACAAACCTGAATGAAGTTATCAAGTTTGATAAGACGCACTTGAAAAAGTACATCGAGGAACTTGGAATAGGTAAGGTGAGAGAAATTCACATTGCGTGTGACTGGGATGAGCTGAAAGCTCTGTTTGATGAAAGAAAACAGATTCTAAGGAACCTGGAAGTGGCATTTGCAAAGTATTTGAAGTTGGATATAGAAATTTATACCCACGGCAACTTAGAACCCTCTGTCTCCCCGACTAATGAGTTTAATGCAAGACCGTTGATATATGAAAACTGGTCTAGCTTACTGAAACTAGAAAAAACTGACTCAATTTCTTATTACAATAGAAAGCTTGAAATCGTTAACTATAAGATCAATGAACTAAGAAGGGCCAATAATTTTAAACAGGCCAGAAGTGCGTTTGTCACTATGGACTCTGTTGCGTCAGCTCAGATGGCGGCTCAAACAGTACTGGATCCTCACGTCCATAGACTCATTGCAACTTTAGCACCAGCTCCACATGACATTTGCTGGGAGAACTTATCATTGACCAGAGTTCAGAAACTGTTTAAAACCTACTTCATAACAATAGTCATTGGAATCACAACAGTCACTTTGATCTTCCCAGTCATTTACTTGTCAACTTTGATTAATTTAACTACAATTGAAAAATTTTGGCCTAAACTTGGTGAGATTATTTCAGACTCTGAAATTTTGACATTGCTGATAGGATTGGTGCCTCCATATATTTATACCTTGCTTAATGTTAGCATTCCCTACTTATACTCTTATTTATCCACAAAACAAGGATTTGTTTCAAGAGGTGAAATCGAATTATCAACAATTTCAAAGAATTTTTTCTACATCTTCTTTAACTTGTTTTTAGTCTTCACATTTGCAGGTACTGCCAGTAACTTTTGGGCACTTTTTGGTGATACCACGAAAATTGCATATGAGCTAGCCAACTCAATAAAGACATTGTCATTATTTTATGTTGATTTGATTTTGCTTCAAGGAATTGGAATGTTTCCGTTCAGGCTGTTACAAGTAGGAGATGTCTTTTTAGAGATTATTTCCAGGTTATTTTACTGCAGGACTGCAAGGGATTACAGACAGCTGTATTACACACCGCCAGTTTTTGATTTTGGAATTCAGCTACCACAACATATCTTAATTATGATCATCAGTATCATTTATTCAGTTATGTCCACCAAGATTGTTACTGCTGGGCTAGTGTACTTCATTCTTGGGTACTATACTTATAAATATCAATTACTGTATACCATGGCACATCCTCAGCACTCGACGGGTAAGAGCTGGCCAATGATTTTCAGAAGAGTCTGTTTAGGACTGATATTATTTCAAATCACCATGGCAGGGACACTAGCGTTGGAGCATGCGTTTATTTTGTCGATTTTGATCCTACCATTGATTGGTAGTACGATATTGGTTGTTTATAATTTCGAGAAGGACTATTTCCCACTTTCTTACTACATAGCCTTAAAGGCCATCTACCGTGGTGAGAGTGAGAATCAAATCAATGAGGACACCAGTATTAGTAGCAGGCTGAGAAAGAAGAGAAGCACTATTGACGAGACCAGAGAAGAGAGCAAGAACTATTTGTGTCCGCTGATGACAGATAAACTGAGCGGGCCAATGGTTGGTTTTGATGGGGATTTCATCCAAGAAGTGGAGATGGACTCTACAAGTAATAGTGGGATTAACATTATACGTAAATTCAACTCAGTGTTTGAGTGGGAGTGATCCTGACTCGTGGTTGAAGGTTGCCAGTGGTCGAAGATTACCAGTGGTCGAAGATTGCCAGTGGTCGAAGATTGCCAGTGGTCGAAGATTGCCAGTGGTGGAAGGTTGCCAGTGGTTGTTTTGCCAGTGGTTGTTTTATTAGTAGTTATTTTATCAGTGGTTGTTTTACCAGTGTTTGAGGTGTAATATCACCTTGATTTCTTGGGAGATTTCAGAATTTTGATTTCGTTTAGCTTGAGGTTTCTATAGAAGGAGTCTGTGAGATAGGCAGGCTTTTCCTTGTCCTTAATTGGCGACTCACATTCAATGCCGTATTTTTCACAATTATTACAAGTAGGCTTTTGCAGGTCACATTTGATTCTTCGAAGTCTGCAGATGTAACAACCGTTGTTTGTTCTTTTATGCTTTGCTCTCTGTGTAGGCTGTGGGGGAGGAGTTACCTGGATTTGTATTGGCTGCTGCTGCTCCTGTGGTTGTACCGGCGAAGATATTAGAGGAACCTCCTGCTGATGCAAATGCTGTAGATGCTGATGCTGTGGTGCTGATTTTATGGGTAGTGCATGCTGTTGTGGGTAGATTACTGGCTGCTGTTCCAGAACGAGCTGCTGGTGTAGTTGTTGATGCTGTGGTTGCTGTACGGATGACTGGGGGGCTAAAGGCGCCAAATGCTGTTGCTGTTGCGATGTGTACTGGAGCTGCTGTTCGTCAAGCAGCACATGCTGGTGGTGGTGTTGGCTAGTGAAATCACCATTGTGTGGACCCGTAGGGAATATCAGCTGCTGGCACTGGAAGATATCAGGAGAGTTGAACTTTATCGGGTCGTCGGGGCTGAAGTCAAAGGACACTGACGATGAGGCTGTGGAGGGTGAGTATAATCCCTCCAGGATGTTCTGCATGTACTCAGTGGTGTCAGTCATGGCCACCGGTTGGGTCTTGCTAATGTTTAAGCGCTGACGATTATCAACTCAATATATTTCATTTATTTTTCAGTCCAGCACTAACAAAGAAAATCAGCTGCAGCTGCGATGTTCAGATTTCGCTTAAAAGATCGCCGGTGCACGGGGTTTAGTTGGCGTAAAACGAACTTGCAGCCAGTCGGAAAATAATGTTTGGAGGCACCCAGCGGGCCCAGCACGGGCACTGGGCTTAGCAGTGACGTCCAGTTTGCTGGACAGCGACTCTGTTGGCTGTGCCCGCAACAGCAGCCTTCAAACGAGTCAATTTTTGCAGAAAAGCGTTATTACGGTTATAAACAATGCGGCTGACTCAGCATGTAGCTTAATAAGCATTCCGGCTCCCGGTTCTAGGCAGCCGGCAGGTTTGCTGCTGATTTTAGCGTTTGTGAAGGCGCTACTTGACCAGAAGCATGTATTGTGACGCTGAAGGCGGCCATAATGGTGCCAGGTACCCGTGGAAGCTTCTGACTTGGTAGCAACAAAACATTGCAGAACCTAATTTTAGCAATCCGGCTAATGCACGGTAATGTTAAGCGAGGAAACTTTAATTGGCAACGGCTCAGCCAAACAAAGTTTAGTTCATTTCTGGTGGTTTGGGCTTCATGGGGTTCTAGCAGCAGCTGGTGGTGCGTCCGTACAGGGAACAGAGGGCTGAGGGAGGCAGCTGAGTGGTGGTGCTAACGGGTTGTATTTGAAGTGCTTGCAGAGCCTGTTTCACCGGAATATGTTGTCATCTGAGGTTAATGCAGTGAGACACATAAAGCTGTGATATTTTGCTTCTATATGTTTCTAATATAGCGGATCTTGGGTCGGATCGTCGTATCGTACAATAGGAATGCAGAAAAGAGAGAATACACGTCGTATAGGGGCTGTAGTTAAGGGAATTAAGCCGAGCAGCGGTTAGGTGCCCTGTGGTTGGAAGCAGCCACTGTTACAGGCACACAGAGAAATCCAGTACTGCCGCGGCTCAGTTGAGCAGACAGAAGTACTTTGAACACACAGGGATGCTGCCCGGGCTGGTCTATGCGGTCAGCAGCACCCAGTGGTGATGTTACACAGCACTGTCGGATGTCAGCATAATCACAAGTTGTGCCCAAATCGTCGCTGCCGCACGGCAGGGGTGGAGCACGCCAGTGCCCAGAGGGACCACTACACAAAGGGTACCCCCACATTATTGTTTCCAGCCATTATGTGCCACAACACAAAGAGTAGCCCCAACACTATTGTCCTTTGCACGGAGCACCCGCATACATCTCAGCATTTGAACGGGCGCAGCTGGTTTGTGTGCTAAGGACATTAACGGCCATGCTAAGTACTACTACAGCTCTGCGTCATGGCAGATGTTAGCGGTGGTACGGAATGGCTTGGTTACGTAACTAAGCAGTCCCGTTTTGGATGCCCGAACAAGTAACGAGTCTTGGGCAAACGCTCAAGTGCATGGAAGCGCCTGGGAAGTGACCAGGAAGTGCGTGAGAAGTGCGTGGAAAGCGTGGGATGCGTGGAAAGCGTGAGAAATGCCTGGATGGTTAAACCCCATTCGGCCAAAGCACACCATACCCAGAACCCGGCAGACACACCACCAACACTAAAATGCAATGCTGTACCTGCGGCAGGACCACTGCTGGCCTTGCCGTCTATCAGGCCCGGACGCTGACTGAGCGCTGACTCAGCAAACATTTTTCACCAGCGGAACTAACCCAACGCAGTGCGTAGCATCACCATAGCAGAGATGTCGAAGCCAATCACGTTTGTTACCGGCAACGCAAAGAAGCTGAGGGAGTTCCAGGCGATTGTCGGGGACTCGTCGATCCTGAATGCGAAAATCGACCTGGAAGAGATCCAGGGATCCATCGAGGAGATCTCGATGAAGAAGGCAGTCGAGGCGTCTGGCAAGATTGACGGCCCAGTGCTGGTCGAGGACACGTGCCTGGTGTTCAACGCTTTGTCCAAGCCGGGCATAGAGCTTCCAGGCCCCTACATTAAGTGGTTTGTCGAGAGTTTGGGTATTGAAAAGTTGACCAACATGCTTGATGGGTTCGAAGACAAGTCAGCAAAGACTGTCTGCACGTTTGCGTTTTGTGAGAAGCCAGGCTCCAAGCCTATTCTGTTTCAGGGCATTACCGAGGGGATCATCGTCAAGCCAAGGTTCAAAGGGGACATCTTTGGGTTCGACCCAATTTTCCAACCAGATGGGTTTAAAGAGACGTTTGGCGAGATGGATTTGGCTACAAAGAACTCCATTTCCCATAGATACAGAGCACTGGTTAAAGTGAAGGAGTTTTTAGCGCAGAGAAACTCTGCAAACTCGAGTAAATAAGCAGATGGCCTATAATGGCTCGTTGGACACTCCAGATGGGTTATTTGCGACCCAGGAATCCACCCACGCCTTGATACGTTCAATGTTCGAGTCCATATCCTCTACCGAGTTCGACTGTAGCTCCACAATGATCTCGGGCTCGTACGACTCTTTGGCTTCCTGCAGCAGCACCTCCATGATCTCACAGTCCAGGTTCTCGTCGATCTTGGCCTGACTGTACTCTCTTTGCTTGAGCCTGTCGTACAGCACGCCGTTGTCGCACCTAAACACCACCACCAGGTCTATCAGTCTCTCTGGGAACAGGTCGCACGCATGCCAGTCCACCAGGTTGCCGCCCTGCTCCAGCAGTGGTTCCATTGAGTCCAGCAGCTTGTCCTCGTCCACAATGTGACTGTTTCTTTCTTTATCAAACCCGTCGTAGCAGTCGTGCTCCTTGGCAAAGTTCGTCACGTTGATGTGCTTGAAGCCCGTCAGCTCGCTTAACAGTTGTTCTGCATGACTGGTTTTTCCGCAACCCTTGACGTAAAACGGTTAGTAAAAATAAAAAAAAAATGTCCTTGTCCTTGTCCTGTCCATGTCTTAGTGCAAGTCTCAATTTTAGACCTCACGCTTGGTCTCAGAATTGTCCTTGTCCCTTTGTATGTCCGCTGACGCAGCTAACTCACCGGTGTCCCTGTCAAAATGATATTTGGCAGCTTTCTAGACATTTTGCTTACTACTAAAAAATTTTTGGGTAAATTTTTCTCAATTTAAAGAGGTTTGTTTATTTAGGTGATCCATTAATCAACGGGCATTTATTAGAAAATGGACAAATATGGACTAAATGGCCTCTTGGGGCTTATTAGAATGGAAAATAACGAGGAAACTGCCTTTGCTATAGGGACAGACTTGAACATGATGGGACTGGACATGACAGCCAGCTCAATTGACGAAAAAATATCAAAGAACTTTCCTAGTCCATGGATTGAGACCAGTAGAAGCGAGGTGGAGCCTGCGTTCACAAAACCAGCAGTGTTTGACGGACTAGTGGTGCCAAAAATTGAGGAGAAACTGTCTCTATTCACCGACGAAACACTGTTTTACATTTTCTACACCAAGCCTAAGGACCTGCTGCAGGAGCTGAGCTCCAGGGAGCTTATGAACCGTAACTGGAGGTACCACAAGGAGCTACAGGTGTGGCTGACGAAGGACTCCAACAATGAGCCTATCCAGCAGTCTCCACAGAGCGAGAGGGGCGTCTATATCTTTTTTGACCCTCACAACTGGGAGAATGTGAGAAAAGAGTTCATCTTGTACTACCAGAGCATAATGAGCTGACTGTATATGAGCCCACGAAACGTTGTACTATCAGGGAATAAGTTGTAGTAACCTGCTGTAATTACACGGTAGGCTGTGCTAGGCTGTGATGAGACGGTTAATACATATATCTTTGTGTGGGATCTTGGTATCCAGTGGTTTACAATGCGGTATTAAGCACTGTATAACGAGTAATAAACTGTTGCAGTAACACCGACTTTTGTAAGTTGAGTAGGCTAAAACCTCCACAAGTAGCCTAGCTAACACTGCTGGAAGTGCTACCACGGAGAGCCCAGATTAATAGAATACCTGTTAGACTGGTTCAATTTACTTGAAAGCAGACTATTACCTTGGGAAGCTGTAATGTGTGTAATAATGTCGGGTCATATTGGTAGTTGAGTGACTTCTAATAAGCTTATGTCACATCCAATGGCTTATGTGTTTTGAGTTCAAGTTGATAACTGCCATGATGAGATTCTATTTAGACCAACGACTGACAATGAGTATTCTGTGCAGATTGTAAAATTTGGACACTTGATACCATACTCCATGTACTACCAGCCCTAGCTACTGTTAAAACAGGTAATCTTATATTCTTGGCTTACTATTTACGTTGGGTTAATGCATTCCTTCTGGGTTCAGTTCCCATTGGGAGTATCAGGAGTGTTTGTGTAATATAGCATGACGGTAGTAGTAGCAAGTGATGAACATAGAAATGGGAAGTTTACAGTGGACTGATACTTTAGAGGGTACCAGTTCAACTCTCTTGCAAGTTTAGGTAAAGCTCAGGAGCCCCACATACAACATCACACAGACATTACACTCTAAGTGGCATTACAATAAAGCAGGTAAGATAACTCAGAGTTGCAATTCGTCCCATGACGATAAGTGTCATGCTAAAATGAAGGGGTGTTACCATCACTGGATCATCAAGTGGATCGTCAACTCAAATCAAGAGCTTATCAAATGGCTCATTAGCTGAAGACTACATCACCTAAATGACTCAGCTGTTAGAGAGTTGTTTAGATCATGCTCTAATACTAATCAGCATTAAATCAAAGCCCACAAAAGCTAAACTTAGCTTAGGTTCAAGTCATTTCCGCCTAGCGCAGGATCTATAGTTACTGGATGTATGATAAACCAGCTCAGGATATATAGTTACTGCCTGTAATCCCATTAAATTAAAGCACTAAGTCAATTAACTGCCCAGTACAATCTAAAGTTAATGGATGCAGGCTACATCTGTAGTTAATGGCTATAAATGCAGGGCATCGGAGCAACGGTAAAACGGGGTTCATTATGCTTTTTGATCCAATGGTTGTGTTGTTGGTGATGCTGGTGAGATTAAAAATGGCTACGCTAGGGTAGCTATGTTGTATTGGATAGGTGTTCGAACTACTGTTAATCAGTTTCCTGGTATATTAGTCTGTCGATACTCAAGAGTTAGGGTGGGTGTTGTGTTAGGCTGAACTGTTGGAGGTGAATTATTTGTCATGGTAAAACAAGATAGCTTGCAAACTCTTTCTTTGAAGTAGAGAATGGTGGTAACATCGTTCAGGTGTAGGAGTGATTAGTGTGTTAGTTATCAGGGTGGTCCACCACACAAATCTTACTATGCTGCACCATGGCTATCTACGTATCATCACTACTGGCACTTTGGTGCATTTCTAGATTGTCCAAACTCATTAGGCTCATCTACTTGGCCTTTACATTGTTAAGCGTAATGACTGGAGGATAACTAATGGGGGACTTTTTTGCATAATTGCACTACAGGCGATGCATGTCCAACACCGCAGCAACCTCACTCAGAACAGTCAACTAATCATAATACTTGTAAACGGCATTTTCGAGCTTATAGGCGCTGGGAAAGTGGATCACCTTACAACTGGGAGCTGATAAATTTATATACAAGTCTATATAACACTAATTAACTGCTATGTCGTGGTCTGGGCCGCTCACTGGTAGACAGCGTGGTAACGCTTGCCTCTGAAGGCGTAGACGTACTGGTTGAACTTGTACACCTCCTGTGGGTCGAGGTCGTTGAGCTCCCACTTTGTGGAAGTGAAGACGTTAGTGGTCTTGTTCATGAGGATGTCCATGTCCTTCTCAAAGTTGAGGTTGAGCCACTTGAAGTCTCTGTCAAAGTCCTCCTGGTGGTAGGAGGTGGTGAAGATGGCGCACTTGCTCTCGAGGAGGCCCTCGATGGTCTTGTACCAGAGGTCCTTGGACTCTGTGAAGCCCATGCCCGGGTGGAACAGGAAGAAGGCGTCGAGGTACGGGTCGTAGGGGAAGAAGTCGCCTGCTTCGTGGTAGACGTGGAAGTAGTCAGTGTGGTAGACGAAGGAGAGCTTGTCGTCGACCCGCTCGACGATGGGCTTGGCCGACTTGGTGTAGAGCTGCTTGTCAAAGTCGTAGTGGCACTCTGGTCCGATGAAGTGGAGCTCGAACTCGACGCGTGGGAAGAGGTAGCTGAGCTGCTTCCAGACGTTTGCCGGGAGCTGAGCCTCGGCACGGGCGCCCACGACAAACAGTCTGAGCGGGCGGTCCTTGAAGCTGGAGCCCCTGAGCTCCGGGTAGAGCGAGTAGCGGAGCGCTGCCAGGGACTTGAGCCCCTCCAGGGTGACGGGTCCGTCCGGCACCATCTGGTATGGGCTGAACTGGTGCATGAGGCTCGCCATGGTGACCGGGTAGCTGAGCATCTTGGTGGAGGCGGCGAGCTGGAACTCTGTGTCCATCGAGTAGAACTCCCTGGTGTAGAAGAAGAGGTCCCACGAGTCCAGGTTGAACTCTGCGTCCCTGGTCTGCTCGGCTGGGAAGTCGAATTCCGGGAAGTCGCGCCCAGATCTCAGGTCGTGCTCGTAGATGTTCACCTTCTTGAGGATCTCGTACTTCTTGGACTGGTGGTACGCGGTGTCTGCTTCCCACGCCTCCCTGGAGTGGTGCGTAGGGATGCCGCTCAGCGGACAGGTGTAGTTGATCTCCTTGTGCGTCACGGGGCACTTGGCCAGCGCCCTGATTGTGGCTGCGCGGTGTCTCAGGTCCTCGGACGGCGACGAGTCCCACGGGTGGAACCTGTTCTCCACTGTCGGCTCGTTGGGCGACGGTGGTGGGTCCATCCCCAGCGCATTTCTCAGCAGCGACACAATGCCCCTCGTGGCCCCGTGCCGCCCGCGCGCTCCCGCCCGCTGCACACCAGCTGCTGCCCGCCCGCGCACACTCATAACCGTTCCTGCTATCATCTCACTGGCTCTGTTTCTCTCTGCTTGTAGCCTACAGCAACTGTTTATTGCCTAATAAATGGTGTTTGCAAAAAGGAATAAAAAAAGTTAGGCAGCCCGGCCGGGTAAGCTGGGGGTAAGCTGGCGGGCGTCTGGCGGGCGTTGTGGGGTGCCTGGACAGCCCAGGAGGCCTGCAGAGGTGCTGCAGGCCCCCCGCGGACTCGCTGGGGGCCCCGGGGCAGTCCTAGCGCCCCCAGGCGGGCGCCTGCACCGGGTTTCGCCCGCTACCGCCTAATTTCGTCCATTTTCACTTTTTTTTTTACTGAAAAATCACTTAACCAGCTGAACTACACACAGAGTGACCATGTTGCGACTTCTAGCCAGCTTCAGGGCGCGCGTGCCGGCAGCCGCGACCCCAGGGGCCAGAAACCTGCACCTGCCAGCGCTGAGGGCCAGCACCCCAGCTGTGAGCCCGGCAAAGCCTGTGAGTGCGAGCCCAGCTGTGAGCCCGGCAAAGCCTGTGAGCCCAGCTGTGAGCCCAGTGGCCAGCCTGGTGGGCCTGAGAGTCGTCCCAGCGCGCCTCGTGCAGCAGATACTGGCCCACCAGGCACACACCGAGGTAAAGGAACCCCAGGACAGCCAGCCAGCGCGCCAGCTGGACTCAGTCCTCAGAAAGAGACGGCTCAAGATGAAGAAGCACAAGCACAAGAAGAGAAGAAAGGCACAGAGAGCCCTGAGAATCAAATTCGGCCACGACTGACCACTGTATATAACATAACTACTCACTAAACCAGCAAATGACTCACCACACGACGTAGCACCAGCGCCATCACCACCACCGCCATCACCACCGCAACGTAGTACCCGTAGTGGAACACCTTGTACCCAAGCTTGCCCGTTATCACCGCCTTATTATGGCTCTCAATCTCCTGGATCATCTGCAAGTTGCGCTTGAAAATCTCCTTGCTCTCGCTGATAATGTCCAGCTTCTCCTGTTCCGTCAGCTTGTTCCGGGTGCTCAGCTCGTAGTCCCGCTTGTACTCCACACGCAGCACGTTCTCGTCTTCCACATCAAATTTGAAAAAATTCGTCCCATACTCGCTAACCTCCTCCGTCGTCTTGCCATCCATCTGTGGGAACAGCCCAGTCGCCTTGGCCAGCGAAGACCTCATCAAACGGCCCCCGGCAAACAGCGCAAGATACATCACGTGGCAGTACGCTATCAAAATGTGTGGTTTCTTTTCGTATTCGCTGTAGATGTGCTTGACAAAATCAATCTGCTCCGAACGGATAGGCTCCTCAAACTTGCTTGGGTCGTTGTGGTAGAAGAACATCAGGTCCTTGAACAGCCGGTCGCGTCTCGCAATCTCGGGTTTCCAGAACTCTTGCAGTATCTCACCAGTTTTGCTTAGTTCTGGCGCATTCAGCTCCCTCTCAATCAGAATCTCCACGTTCTTGAACACATGGTAGAACGCCTGGATCCCCTGTCTGTAGATACGCCCGTCGCGTAACGCCAGCGCGAACTTGAGCGTCACCGTACGGTCAATCTTGTTGTGCTCTGATCTCGTTGCAAAGTTGATTCGGTTGCCCAGTGCCCCAATATCCGTTGGAAGTGGCAGTATTTCCTGCTGCGTAAGCTTAGTAGTGGACATGCTGTATTTGGTTCCTCTGTTGGTTGCTTAACTCTCATAAATCACACAATTCATCATCTTTTATATCAATAGCTTGTCCAGACCGATAAATCCAACCAGCCTTATTAAGCAAGTTGGTGGTGTTGAAACGCACGCCTGTCGGTAGGTGCACAGCAGTGCCATGTTGCCTTCATTTCACCATCAGCACACTGGGAATGGTGGAGATGGTGGGCCTGTTAGGGCCTGCTAACTGGTGGGTGGTGGCTGGGGTGCTTGCACCACGGCCCAGACCTAGTGGCACCCAACGTCACCCTCCAGTAGCCAGAACACCCAGCACACCCAGCACACCCAGCACACCCAGCACACCCAGCACACCCAGCACACCCAGCACACCCAGCACACCCAGCACAAGGCCTAGATGGTGGACTGGCGGGTCAACTGGTGAACCCAACTGGTACCAGGTTGGGTGCCTCTCTACAGCACCCAATCGGCGTACTGCACGCCCTGCGCAGCACTCCACTGCCTCATCACGCCCGCACTAAGCACACACAGACTCTGGAGGTCGCTGCCAATCATGATGGGCAGCTGGCACCGCCAGTTGTGCACGTCGAGATCAAACTCCGTGCCCACCCTAGCAACTCGCTGCCCCACCACCTGCGTATACCGCTCTTGCAACTGGAAAATAGACAGATACTGCTCGCTCTCAGCCATCTCCTTCCTGCTTAGACTCTTGTACTTGATGTAATTCTTGACATGGCCCTCGATCACCGCATCCAGCTCGCCGTTGTACGTGCTGTCTGCGACCCGCTTGGCCCGCCTGCTCTGGTTCAGCAGCACGTACTCCTCCACTATGGTGCTGACATGCTCGTACGTCAGGCTCTTGATCTTAAGCAGCAGCCCGTAAATGTCCATGAACCCGTTGTTTTGGCACAGCTTCAGGCTGTGGTCCACCAGAAACACCAGGCTCAGCCACGTCTTGTCGTTGTAAAGCTTCTTCAGCTTCTTGCGGCACAGGTCCTCGAATTGGAACCCCACCAGGTACGTTATGATGGAGTCCACAAAACAGCAGATACCCAGCTTGACGTCTGCGTCTCTGACCGCGTCGCCCCGGTGCTTCTTCTGCTTCGCAAGCCGCAGGTACTCCTCGTTCTTCAGCGTCAGCACGCCGCTGCCGTTCTGCACGGGCTTCTTCGCCTGCTTCGTCTTGTGGAACACCGACCTCTTCTCACCCGCCACATTCTTATCAGCCGCCACATTCTTCTCACCCGCCACACCTTTGTCACCCGCCACAGGTGGCGCAGCAGTAGGTGGCGCAGCGGCGTCCCTCGCGTCGCGCTGTGTGATTCCCAGTCCGAGGTTGGCGGTGCTGGAGGCGCTGCCCGCTATACTGCCCGCTGCACCCCCACCAGACACCTTCGCACGCTTGCCCCTGTAGTACTTGGGGACGTACAGCGTCACCACGAGCTCGCGCTTGTTGCCCCTCGTCGCCACGCGGTACCCGTTGCGCCCGTAGTACTCGTACCGCTCCTCATTCTTCCGCGTGAGGGTGCCAGGCCTGGCCTGCGGCCCCAGCTCGTACTGCTTCGGAAGCGTGGGCGACAGCAGCTCAGGCAAACTAGGCGCCAGGGCGTTGTCGTACTTGGCAGGCAATTCTCTGCCCAGGATAGGTGGCAGCTGCCTGCTCTGCTCGTAGCTCGCTATGAACCTGTCCAGGTCACCCCAGCTCATTGTGTCTCGTCGCGTGGCTGTTCCGTGTGAGCTGAATTAATTCCAGTAAACGTGATGAATTTCAGTTTTGTTCACCAACTACGCACTGCACAAAAAGCCGCCTGATGATCTTTGAGCTGGACGAGGACGCACTGCTCGTCGAGGAGTTCCAGCACAACCTCAGCCTGAACGCGCAGGCGCAGCCGGTGGCCGTGTCACTGCAGCAGAGACGCAAAAGCTCCAACAGAAATACACCGCAGCACAGGCTGGGCACCTCGTTCGAGTTCGATATCGACTCCACGCTGGACTCGTACACCAGCACCTGGGGCAAGCCCAAGCCCGCAGACTTCCAGGCCATCAAGGTGCTGGGCGTGGGCTCGTACGGCAAGGTTCTCCTGGTGAAGGAGACCAAAACCGGCAAGCTGTTTGCACAGAAACAGCTCAAGAAGGCCTCGCTCATCATCCAGTCCAAGACCGTGCAAAGAACCATGACCGAGAAGGAGATCCTGGAGAGCGTGAACCACCGGTCGATCGTGAAGCTGTTCTACTCGTTCCAGGACGACTCCAAGCTGTACCTGATTCTGGAATATCTGCCTGGCGGAGAGCTGTTCCAGCACCTGCAGCAGGAGAAGTTTATCAGCGAGGACAACTGCGCAGTGTACCTGGCGCAGATTATCTTGGGGCTCGAGCACCTCCACAAAATAGGCATTGTGTACCGAGACCTCAAGCCAGAAAACGTGCTGCTGAACGCAGACGGGTACCTTGTGCTAACCGATTTCGGGCTCAGCAAGGTGGGACTGAACGACGCTGACGACAAGTGCACCTCGCTCATAGGCACCCCGGAGTACATGGCGCCCGAGATCCTCCAGAACATCCCCTACGACTTCAAAGTGGACTTCTGGTCCCTGGGATGTGTCATGTTCGACATGCTCACGGGGCAGCCGCCGTTCACGGGCAACAACAACAAGAAGATCATGGACAAGATCGTGGCAAACAAGCTCAAGATCCCCTACTACCTGTCGCAGGACGCAAAGGATCTACTGACCAAACTACTGCGAAAGAACCCAGAAAAGAGACTCTCAGACTTTGACGCCATTAAGACTCACAGATTTTTCAGGAAGATCAGCTGGACTGACATTGAAAACCACCGCTTCACTCCCCCAATCATCCCAATCATCACTGACCCCATCCTGGCTGAGAATTTTGACTCTGACTTTACTGAGATGGCTATAACTCCTCCGGCCACGTCCCCACTCGGCTCCCTAGAAATACCCGCCCAGCTCCACGCAAAACCAGGCGATCCTGCAAACCCGTTCAGCGGCTTCTCCTACACAGACAACACCCTCAGGCATATTTATTCGTGAATATATAGAACTACATATAATAGCTGTATAAAAATAAAATAAAAAAATATTTCCACTGTAAACAATCTGAAGTGGTTAAATTGCTGCTAAAGTGCGCTGGGCTGTATAGAAGAGGCTGTGTTTTCTACTTCAGTCTGCTGCAAGGATTCAAGGATTTTGACAAGTGCTGCGGCTGCATCCATTGCGGTAATTCAAGTGTCTGTTTGTGTGGTGGTGTTCCATGGTTCCTTACAACTCAGTCAAGCCCAAATCGCTGGGTTCCAAGGCCAAACAGGCTGATTCGCCCTTCATCCCGCCTAAGAAAAAGCTCAAGGCCAAACCTGCACCTGCACCTGCGCCTGCAATGCCCCCAAACAATAATAATGAATTCCCAGAAAGCCTGACCAAACTGGTACAGGACTGCTATCTGAAAGCAGGCAAGCTGCAGTTCTCAGGCCAGCAGATGTCTGAAATGGCACTGCAGCTTAAGACACTGATTGAAAAAGCACAGCAGTCAGGCAAGTTGCTCATAAACGACTGGAGCCAGCAGTCATTGCCGATATTTGATAGAGGCTCAGAGCTGGAGCTATTCTGCGATTTGCCAGCTGCCAGTAGCACTAGCAGCAGCAGCAGCAGCAGCAGGAACGATCACGGTATAAATGCATCCAGCCGTTTACAAAAAAGAGCAGAGCGCTTTGAGAAAGAACTAAGCTACTCACCTAGAAAAGAACTGTACCACAACAACGTGAATATGGAGCCTGGTGCCAGCAGGGAACCATTGATTGGAACCTGCCAGGACCTGGAGAAGTCGTATTTAAGGCTAACTTCAGCACCGGATCCTAGGAAGGTCCGCCCGCTGCCCGTACTGGTCAGATCGTTTGATTTCATACTAAGTAAGTACGGAAAAGAGGGCAAGTATCCGTACATTTGTGACCAGTTCAAATCCCTGAGACAGGATCTTCGAGTTCAACTGATTGAAAATGAGTTCACGGTGAAAGTGTACGAGACACATTCCAGAATAGCCATCAAGCACCAAGACCTGGGCGAGTTCAACCAATGCCAGAGTGTTTTAAAGACTTTATACAACAAGAAGACACTGTTAAATTCACCAAACGAGCTCGAGTTCAAGAGTTATAGGATTTTATACCTTTTATTCACCAAGAACTTCAACCTGATTCCAACAATCAAACTGTCGTTAAGCGACCAGGACAAACTCAACCCATTCATCTCACAGTCATTGAAAATCGTGGAAGCATCAATTAAAAGCAATTATCATCAGCTATTCAAACTATACTCAAAGAGTGAAAACACCACAAAGGATTTACTAAACTGTTTCATAAACAATGAAAGAATCAAGGCAATGGCGATTATTTGCACATCTTATAAAACACTCAATATGGAGTTCCTACTAAGTGAGCTGCATTTCAGCGACGAAAGCGATTGTCTGAAGTTCATTGCACAACAAAAACTGGATCAATTTATTGAACTCAAGAACGAGAATCTTTATCTAAACACATCAAAGGCAAGACCAACGGTTTTAACATCGTTGAAATCGACTCAGAAGATCGATATCAAAGGGCAGATCTAGCACGCTAGTTTTGTGATAACGACATTATGGAAAAGTTTAGCTTATTAGCTTCATCGGTTAGTTCAATATACTTTTCGATTCTTTTAACCACCAGCGGGTCATCTAGCACATCCAAACTTTGATCCGACTTGTGGCCCAAGCTCACAGCCTGTTTTCTTCTACCGTCCAGTTCGAATATCTCTCCATCCTTCTCTACGAAGGTTATGAAGTGGAATATAACCTCATCATTTGCATCTGGCGTTTCTGTTGATCCTTCGTTGGCAAAATCCGTATACTCTTTCTCAATTTCGCCAATCAGCTCCTCCACTTTGCTAATGTCCCCACGAGACTGCTTGAATTTCTCCACTTTACTGCCTGGAACTATTTTATCCTCGTCAATATTCGATAACATATGCAGCAAAGCGTATAAACCGCAGGCATTCCCAACTGTCTGTTTGTACCACACAATGCCCTCTGCTGGGTGGTTTACACTGGTGTCCTCTTGCGACTTGAACTGCTCGTACTTTTCAGTTATAGGGAATAGCAGAATCAAACCATTTGACGGTCTAGGAATGAAAGACAGCAATTCACTGTCGAAAATCGAGTACACATCGACAAACTGCAGGTTCTGTTTCAGGCCCAGCTTTGTTGCAAAGTTTGTAAAGATTTCTGGATTTGATTCCAATGGGATAACCGACTTGGCCATGGTATAAGGTTGTTTTATTGCTGAAAACTTTATGTTTTCTGAAATTTCGAGTTTTGGTCGTTTTATGTCAAATTTGATTGTTTTGATAGCGAGCTGGATGTTTTGTAGAAGCGCACAGTAGGTGGTGGGACCACAAACAAGTAGAGTGGGCTGCTGAATGCCGGTTTGAGGGGTTTCAAGGAGACCAGGCGGGAAAGCTTTGCCCAATTAGGGCAAAAGTGTACTTGAGTTACCAGCTGGGGATGATGAGGCTAGGAAGAAGAATTCATGTTGTTCTATGAAAGCAGCAGAATGAGTGTGCCTGTTGACACTGACAAGCTGGTGGCACTGACACGAGCGCGTCCGGTATTTGACAAAGAGACCAAACTGGACTTGAGTAAGCATATCGACTCGAAGTACCATAAAAGAGAGGCGCTGGTTAGTGGGAAAAGCAAGAGCAAAGCCAAACAGATCTATAACGACGTAATAAGGGAGTCTATCGACTTTGGCGTCACCTCACATGAGCTGAGGGAGTATTTTGATAAGCGTAAATCGTTGTTGATTGACACATTGCAAGACAGGAACCGAGAAGCAAAGCAGCAGGAACTGGAGAAAAGAAAAGGCATCATTTTTGACGATGCTGGAAGCATTCTAAGCGTTGTGAAAGAGTACCAGCAGGATTCAGAAGAGGAGAACCCATTTTGCGATAAGCAAATTATGATTGGCACAGACCAAACTGTCTTGAGATCACCACCACGCCCTAACTCGCCCAAAATTAGAACCTCGCCATCCTCGCAGAGTATTCTGAGAAGGCAATCCAGCGGTCTTTTCCGAGCAACTCTGCGGCGATCATCGTCCTCTTTCAAGCTCAGAAACAGATCCTCAGTCAGTTCACAGAGCTCTGCCGCCGCCCCAGTGCAGAAAGAGTGCCACTCAGTCGAGGACACTCTGCTGGCGGACGAGGAGTTTAACGATTTCTCGGTCCCGTCAGCCAGAACGTCTACAAGAACCTCGTTCAGCTACGATTCGAGCCCAAATGCCAACCGACTCTCTACGATTGAGAAACTAAGACGAGAATCAAGGCCAATATCAGAAGCAAACATCGCAGAATCGGACAGCTTCAGTTTCAGCTATAGCAAAGATTCAGCCGAAAATCTGATTTTGGCACCTCCTGGTGGTTAGCATGGAGAACCTTTTGTAGAGATAAAGTTGCTGTATTTTTTTAGCTTCCTATATAAACGTTGCTACCGCCTACGCAAACCTTGAGAAACGTACCACCAACAATGAGCCCGGCAAAGTATACAAAACTGTCGTCAGGATACTCAATTCCAACTATTGGGCTTGGAACATGGCTGTTATCGAGACAAATCACGCCAAACATTGTCTACCAGGCACTCAAGGTGGGCTACAGACACTTTGACACTGCAATTCTGTACGAAAACGAGCATGAAGTGGGCCTAGGAATATCCCAGTGGATCAAGGAGGACCCGGAGCACAACAAGAGGGAAGACGTGTTCTACACATCCAAGCTGTGGACTTTCAAGAACTACGCGCAGGCCAAGAACGAAATCGAGGTGGCCTACAATGCTGTGAAAGACTCTCTGGGATACATTGACCTGCTGCTGCTGCACTCTCCCATTGTGGGACCGCAGGGCAGGCTGGAAGCGTACCAGGCGCTGCAGGAGGCGGTGGATGAGGGAAAAGTGCGCTCCATTGGTGTATCGTCCTGGGGGAAACGACACTTGGAGGAGCTGTTCAAGTGGGAAGGGCTCAAGTACAAGCCTGTTGTTGACCAGATTGAGGTCCACCCGTGGTGCCAGAGAACTGAGCTGTGCCAGTTCCTACAGTCGAACGGGATTGCGGTGGAGGCGTACTCGCCCTTAGCTCATGGCACCAAGACCTCAGACCCGGTGATCAACAAGATCCAGAAGAACCACCCGGGCAAGTCGCGGGCACAGATCCTGCTCCGCTGGAGCATCCAGCACGGCTACATCCCGCTTCCTAAGACCAAGACCTTGGAGTATCTGAAGTCGAATCTGGATGTTTTCGGGTTCGAGCTCGAGGATAAGGAAATGCACATGATTGACCAGCTGGATCTGAACGAGCCTACCGACTGGGAGTGCACCAATGCGCCTTAACCCGCTACAACTAAACGATATGCCTCATTCACCAGAGAATAAACGTTATACCTCATTCACCAGAGAGTAAATGTTATACCTCATTCACCAAAGAATAAACGATATGCCTCATTCACCAGAGAATAGTAAACGGTATGCCTGGTTGCGAATCAGGCCCTACCATACCACTCCAGGCCCCTACACCTTCACAGGCTGGCCACCTGCTGAGCCAATTCCGGGCCCTCGGAACTGCCCTCCCAACACTTTAAAATTTTCACAGCCAATTTTTTTCTCTTCCTTTTAACGTTTCTTCACATATTTTACAATACAAACTTTCGGATTACCAGCGCAGTCAGCTTTACATCTATGCGACAATAGTGCAAAAATGGCCGAAAGAAGAGCAATTCTTGAAATTCCCATGTTATAATCTAGTTATTTTCTGGTAGTTTCGTACCTTTTTCTTCAGTCTCAGCTCTATGCTGCTATTGGAGGATGAGCTGAAATTACCAGCCATGAAATAACTGGTTCGCTTGTGGGGAATACTTTCTCTTTGTTTATAATTTGTTGATTCTCTTACTCGCCAGTGCATAAATTTTCTGTAGTGAGTAAAAAGTTTACTGTTAAAACCATTTTGGTACTAAAATGGATGAAAAGCGTGATAAAAAGCCGCCTACGCTGCCCAAAGGACTTGTGATCCCCTACATAGTCTTCATCAGGGTGTTCAATGCACTCACTATCAAGACTTTCTTTCAAGCAGACGAGTACTGGCAGTCACTAGAGCCCGCACATAATTTCGCGTTTGGCTATGGATACCTAACCTGGGAGTGGAAACTGGGTCTAAGAAGCTTTGTGCACCCATTGATCTTTGCTGCGTGCTATAAACTGCTTGATCTAGTCGGTCTGGATGACGAATTCAGTGTTGTGGTTGCACCAAAGGTGTTACAAGGTGTAATTGCCAGTGTTGGTGACTACTATATTTACAAATTTATAAAAAGCTACACATCGAATGAAATAATGGCCAGATGGGGTGTGTTGCTGTCGTTGGTGAGCTCTTTCAACTGGTTCATGCTGACCAGAACCTTCTCCAACTCGCTGGAGTACACTTTGGTGGCTGTTGCGTTGAGTTACTGGCCATGGAACCGTGACAAAATCAGCTGGCCAAACTACCTTACAAGTTTACTCTTTGCCGGGCTTTCCATTGTTATAAAGCCAACCAACTTCTTCATTTGGATTGTCCTGTTTGCAATGACCATCAGCTCCAAGAACTGGCTCAAGCTGATATTCAATTCTGCTTTAATGGCGGCTTTGGTGCTGGTGATTTCAGTTTCAATTGATTATTACTACTATGGAGGGTTCATAGTACCAATCATAAACTTTATCCAGTTCAACTTGGGGTCTAATTTATCCAAGTTTTACGGGTCCTCGCCATGGCACTTCCACTTATTCCAGAGTTTGCCCGTTATCCTCACCACTTACTTGCCGTTCACGCTATTTGGGCTATATAAGTACCCAAAGAGGAATTTGAAATTTGTTTTACTGGTTAATATCCTGCTGCTGTCATGCATCGACCACAAGGAGTTCAGGTTCCTGTACCCATTGAAGCCAATAATGCTTCTATACACCGCATACGCATTCAATGAGTTCTACCTCAAGTTCAAGTCGTTCAAAAAATTCATTTCGCTGATAATTATAGCCAATATGGCACTGTCATATTTCTTCACACAGGTGAATGAGAGTGGAGTCATCGAGGTGATGGAGTTCTTGAAAACGGACCCAGACGTGGAGTCCATTGGGTTCTTGACCCCATGCCATTCAACGCCATGGCAGGCGTATTTGCACAACCAAAAGTTGGACGATAAGATTTGGTTTTTAACGTGTGAACCGCCATTATTCCTGTTGAACAGCGAGAACGCAACTGCTGAGATCGATAACTATCTTGACGAGTCTGACGTGTTTTATTTGAACCCCGTGGAGTTTTTATACAAGAATTTCCCACCACCTTTCAATAAGGAATTGGTTTCACCGGGCAAGAGGTATAAATACAGCTGGCCGACGCATCTGGTGATATTCGAGGACCTGGAGCCCGTGATGAGCGAGTACTTGAAAGACTCGCCCTATGAGGAGTGCCACAGGGTGTTCAACAGCTATTTCCACTGGGACTCTAGAAGAAGTGGTGACGTTATTGTATACTGCAAATGGCCGTGGGAATGAACTTTCATCAGTGGGCTGCACATTCAGCTGCACTCTTTGAAAGTATTTCAATGCGTTCGCTAAATCCCCCATTTATTCTCATCAGTAGGCTGCACTTCCTGCTGCAGCACTTCCTGCTTGGACTTTTCAGAGTAGTTGCCCCTCATGAGGGCAATAGACGCGCTCCTTGACTCCATAAAGTGGTTCAAGATCTTTTGTTGTTCTTCGTTATTAACCAGATTCTTCTCCAGGATTTGAAACATCCTCGTTGCGGATTTCCAGTCCTGTTCTCTGATATAGCAGTCAAATAGACCAATCATACAGCTTACATCAAACACTTCGTAGCCCAGCTTGAACCATTCTTTGGCCTTCACCAGGTTGTTGAAGTAGTTGAGTTCCAAAAAGCCGAGCTGCTGGAACGACTCCTTGAGGCCCTGGGTGGCGCTCATTTCAAAGTGGTAGCGCGACAGCTCCGGGTCCTCGCTGTTGAGCTGGCCCAGGTAGTAGTGGCTCTCGGATATCTTATCGATTGGGCCTGTTTTCACAGACTGCTGGAAGTACAGCTTGCTTTGGACCAAGTCGGGTTTCTTAAAGTTGATGAAACCCAGGGACTTGTACACCTCGGACGCCAGGAACGTATCGTCTTCGACGGCCAGGAACTGTAGATAGAACTGCTCAGCTTTGGCATTCATCTGGTTTTTGAAGCACAGGTCGCCAGACAGCTTTATGGTGAGTGGATGCTTAATATCAAGCAGGCTCTTGACGAGCTTCTGCGCGTGGTCCTTGTCGTCCTGGGACGCGGTGTCTGAGGCGAGGGCTTCGTAGCACAGCAGTGCAATGGCATCGTTGTTGCCGTACTCTGCAGCTTTCTCTACAAGCTCATTTTCCAGGTCTACCAGGTGCCTGTTAGTGGTTTTGGTCTGCAGCCTGATGGTCTCGAGCACCTTCTTCATCACCATGAGGTCGCTGGCGTCGATGTACCCGGGAATCGCAGGCTCGTCCGGCTCCCCCAGCTTATTGTAGATGATCTCGTACGCCCTGTACAGCTTATTGTAGTTGTGTCTGCTGTCGAGGTCGAACAGGATCCGGTTGATCACTTTTTTCTGTGGGATGATGTCGTAGATGGGTGGTCTCAGAGGTTTCAGCGTGCTCAGTGCCCTGCGGCAGCCTGTTCTGAGCATCTTTGGGTGGTGGGTTTTAAGTAGCGGCGGGTAGATTTTTTTCTGCCAGGGGACTATGCTTAAAAAAATTCCAGGCGGAGCCCCCGCCCGAGTAGCCAGAAAATTCCAGGCGGAGCCCCCGCCCGAGTAGCCAAAAAATTCCAGGCAGAGACCCCCGCCCGAAGTTGTAGAAACCCCCGGTGGAGCCCCCGCCAGGCAGAAAATCCCCAGATGCTCAGGCAGAAAAGTCCAACCAAAGAAAGCAGACAAGATGCTGAGACTGGGCGCAAAGAGAGGCTTCAGCAGCAGCAGCAAGGTGCTGAGCGACTACTCGCACGCGGTGATTGGCGGTGGGGTTGTGGGGCTGGCAGTGGCGGCAGAGCTGAGCAAGAACCCGCATAACTCTGTGATTCTGATTGAGAAGAACAACAGGCTGGGCCAGGAAACGTCGTCGCGCAACAGCGAGGTGATCCACTCTGGGGTGTACTACCCGAAGGACTCGCTCAAGACACAGCTGTGCATCGAGGGCAGCCAGCTGCTGTACAACGAGGCTCGAAAAGCTGGGGTCGAGATGCAACAGTGCGGCAAGTGGATAGTGGCCCAGACAGACAGGGAGGACGCCTTCATCGAGAGCGTCCACTACAAGGCGCGGGACCTGGGCATCAAGTCGGAGCTGATCCCCACGTACAAGGGCAAGTACATTGAGCCTGCGGTGCACGCAGAAAGAGGAATTCTGTCGATTCCAGGCACAGGCATTGTGTCCGCGCACTCGCTGATGGACTACCTGCACACGCAGCTGGCCAACAACGGCGGCGAGGTCGCGGTCGCGTCCCAGGTGGTGGGGCTGGGCAGAAACAGCGATAATTCCGGCTACGACATCGAGGTGCAGTCCAACCAGCAGGGCGAGCACGGCGAGTCCGTGAGCATCGCTGTCGACAACGTGGTGAACGCTGCTGGGCTGTACGCAGACAAGGTGTCCAACATGCTGCTGCCTGCGGCTCGCCACGTCAAGCACTACTACGCGAAGGGAACGTACCTGAGCCTCAACAGCTCGTTCCCACAGGTCAGAAGACTCATCTACCCGGTCCCGCCTAAGGGCGTGAAGGGCCTCGGGGTGCACCTGACGCTCAGCCTGGACGGCCAGATCAAGTTTGGCCCGGACGTGGAGTGGGTCGACTCGCCTACAGACTACACGCCTTCTGCCGAGTCCCTGGACAAGTCCTACGACCTGATCCTCAAGTACCTGCCGCACATCATGAAGGAGGACCTCCAGCCCACCTACAGCGGCATCAGACCCAAGCTCGTGGGCCCGGACTGCGACGAGTTCCAGGACTTTGTCATCAGGGAGGAGGACGGCTTCAAGGGCTTCGTCAACCTGCTGGGCATCGAGAGCCCGGGCCTGACGTCGTCCATGGCCATCGCAAAGTACGTCACCAGGCTCTACAGCTAGGCTGCCTGCGTCGCCAGGCTTTACAGCCAGGCAACTACGCTCCACACTGCACTATATAAACCGAATATAAGGAATTCCGACTTGGTAAACAAACAAGTAAACAACCCAATGGAGGTCACCCAGCAGCTCTACGGCGTGTGCGCGGACCCGCAGGTCCCAGGCAAGCAGCTGCGCAGGACCAGGACTCTCCCAGAATACCGCGGGGTCGATATCCTGCTTGTTCCAGCCCCAGCAAACGATTCTACTGAGATCATCCTGTTCAAGCCAGCCATACTGAAGATACTCAACGAGTGCCACGCGCGGTTCCACGCGCGCATCAGGGACGCCCTGGACTACAATGACGACGCGCAGCTCGTGGAAATGTACTTTGTGTGCTTTGGGATGATGGTGGCCACCCCGGGAAACACCACAGCTGTTAAGTACTTCTACAAGGTGGTGGAGCACATATACACAGGCGAGGACAGGCTGGTGGTGCGAGACGCCTTTTTCCTCAAGCCACGGCTGCTGGCCAACTCCATCAGGGCCATCGAGACACTGCTCACCTCGAACATGGACAAACTGAACGCCTCGTCAATATTATGGCTGCTGTATAGAAAGATGCTCCAGCTTCGCGGGCACCTCGACGGGTCGCTGGACATCTGCTTGCAGGCTGCCAGGGTCCACTCGGGGAACTACTATGCCTGGCAGTTCATCAACCACAGCATACTCAACGAGAAGGGTGGAGAAACCGACGGCTGCATCTCCAAGATCAGAAAATACTGCCAGGAAAACACCAGAGACTCGTCTGCGTGGTTCTGCTACATGAAACTAGCTGGTTCCAGTTGCCACAGTGCTCAAGATGTGTACGAGCTGTTCCACCAGATCGAAACAGACCCGTCAAGTGACTTTGTTCAGTTTGCGGCCAGCCGAAACCTGGTACTGCAGTACATGCAACAACACCCACATAGCGCAAAAGAAATAATCAGCCTTCTGAATCAGATGGCCAACAGCATGCCAACTTCACCAGCGTTCAGTGAATTGAAGGACAGAATAATCTCCCACAAATCGTGGTTTGAAATCAAGTCATTCGACAAACACTCCGACATCTTCCTAGCAGAAAGACTAACCCGCTATTTCTACTGGACAGAGCTAGCCAGATGGGTTGACAAGTTCGGGACAAACCCAATTCCCGTTTAACTGAGCAAAGTGCGAACATTCAAAAAGAAGCTAAAAGCCGACTCAATAAGATGATTACACTAGTACAGTTTAGCACATCGGTTGATTTTTTAGAGTGAACAACACTAGTCAAACCAACTCCAGTCTTTTGAATTAGTCAATGAATCACTCCACAAATCCAAGAGCACAGGCTTAGACGTACATGACTCGCCCGTGTTGTTTCATTGGGGGTTATTAATACCAAGAATTATTATCTGACATGGGCTAACTGTGCCCTTTTCAGGTAGGCTCATGCAGCCCACCCAACTTTTCCTAAAGTGCCGGAAAAACCTGATTAAAACTAGCCGTGGCAGTTGAATGTTGCTTGCTGGATTGGTTTTCATCGCTTTGGAGCTGTTCAAAAGCTGTTTCATACCGGGTGATATCACTGCACAGACTGACTGAAAAAAAAATCACTCATCGCCATTACAGTACACACACAACAGCAACAAAACCTCTGGAAAAAAGAAACATCACGGAATATACATGCATTGACGTGCATGTATTTTTCCGGTAGTCTCACCACCATTTGCACCTAAAACTAATTAACTTTAAGCCTGGCTCAGTGATTTGCTGTATTTCAAAGCAGGAGCACACCACTGAACGGCCCATGGGGAACCTTGCCACCAAAAAAAAACTGGAGTTTGAGTGGGTTGTTGTTTCTTTTCTCCAGAATCTATACCGGAAAAATTTTTATCCCATAAAGTATAAATAACAGTCTTCATCCCACATTAATTTTCCGTTTTGTTTATATTTCACATCAAGCAATTTACTTCAATCAATACTTAAGTAAATAAAATGTCTGAAGAGAATTTAAGTTCAGGTGTATTGACGCCTGTCAAGTCAAATGAAAGCCATAATAATGAATCAAAGCACGAACAAGAAGTTCCAGAAAACCTCATTCCAAATAAACCATTAACCTCATATGTCTGGGTTTCAAGTTTATGTTTAATGATTGCATTTGGTGGATTTGTGTTTGGTTGGGATACCGGTACCATTTCAGGTTTTGTTAACCAAACCGATTTTAAAAGAAGATTTGGTGACATGAATTCAAGTGGTGAATACTACTTATCAAAAGTTAGAACTGGTTTGATTGTCTCAATCTTCAACATTGGTTGTGCGATTGGTGGTTTGACTTTGGCACCTCTGGGTGACAAATATGGTCGTAAGCTAGGTCTTATGTCTGTTTTGGTCATCTACATTGTTGGTATTTTGATCCAAATCACCTCTTTCAATAAGTGGTACCAATATTTCATTGGAAGAATCATCTCAGGTTTAGGTGTTGGTGCCATTGCAGTTTTATCCCCAATGTTGATTGCTGAATCATCACCAAAGGCGTTACGTGGTACTTTAGTTTCATGTTATCAGTTAATGGTTACTTTTGGTATCTTTTTAGGCTACTGTGTTAACTACGGTACTAAAAAATACTCAAACTCTGCACAATGGAGAATCCCATTAGGATTATGCTTTGCTTGGGCATTGTTTATGATCTTTGGTATGTCATTCATGCCTGAGTCACCAAGATTTTTGATTGAAGTTGGTAGATTTGATGATGCACGTAAATCAATTGCATACTCAAACAAAGTTACCACCGATGATCCATTAGTCTTTGCAGAGGTTGAGGAAATTCAAGCTGCTATTGAAACCGAAAGAGCTGCAGGTAATGCTTCATGGGGTGAGCTATTCACTGGATCACCAAAGATCTTCTACCGTGTGGTTTTAGGAATTATGCTGCAATCATTACAACAATTAACTGGTGATAACTACTTCTTCTACTATGGTACTACCATTTTCAAAGCTGTTGGCTTAAATGATTCTTTTGAAACTTCAATCGTTCTTGGAATTGTTAACTTTGCATCAACTTTTGTTGGTCTTTATGTTGTTGACAGATTTGGTAGAAGACTCACTCTATTAAGTGGTGCTGCAGGTATGGTTGCATGTTTTGTTGTGTTTGCATCAGTTGGTGTCACTAGATTATACCCAGATGGAATCGATTCAGGTGTTTCCTCAAAAGGTGCAGGTAACTGTATGATTGTTTTTGCCTGCTTCTACATCTTCTTCTTTGCTTATTCATGGGGTCCAACTGTTTTTGTTGTCTTGTCGGAAACTTATCCAATCAGAATCAGATCAAAGGGTATGGCGTTGGCTGGTAGTTCCAATTGGTTATGGGGATTTTTGATTTCATTCTTCACTCCATTCATTACATCTGCTATTAACTTTTACTATGGTTATGTTTTCATGGGCTGTTTGGTTTATGCCTTTATCTACGTTTTCTTCTTCGTTCCTGAAACTAAAGGACTTTCACTAGAAGAAGTTGATGAAATGTATGCATCAGGTGTTAAGCCATGGTTATCCCAGAACTGGACTCCAAGCAATAAATACACTCAGGAACAAGCATTCCAGAAAGCTACAACTTCTCAAGTCGAAGATGCTGAAAAGGTTTTAGAACCTGAAGTTTAAACAGAAAAAAAACAACAACAAAAAAAAGACGGTTAACTAATAGATAATAAATAATTAATTGATGAGATCCCAATATCATGTTCTTATTGGGGAGCTAAAATAAAATATAACTGTAGATTAAAAAATCATTTCAACTATTGAAGAGTTATCATTTGTATCAATTGAGTTGGAATTTGAGTTTGCTGAACCTAATTCTTGAAATTTTGAGATTTTTCTAACAGGATGTTGATAATTCAATAATGACAAGTTCAACTTTTGAATTTCATTATTTGCTTCATTTAATTCTAGCTCTTTATCTTTTAGTGTTTTAGAAATATGATTATTTAGCTCTAACACGTTCTCAATCAACTTGTAGTCGTTTCTGAGCTTTTCGTAAGCCTCATTGACAACTCTAAAGTGATAGTCAACAAGTTCCTTCCAGTCTTGTTTACTAACGTGAGATTTATCTGCTACTTTGAACATTAATTCTTCATATGATAGTGTTGCTTCTTTACTAGGTTCTAAAGTTTTAAGCAAGTTTTCTGTAGATTTCAAATTGTCAACTAGCAAATCAGGTTGTTTGATCATCAGTGCTGGTTGAGCGTTTTCCTTATTGCTGCTACTGCTGTTGAAGTGGTTTTCGAAATTAAACATTTCAGTTAAACTGTTTTTAAAAACATTTGAATGAGCTCTTAGAGTTGAATTGGCAGAGCGACATCTTCCAGCCTTTAGGATGATATTAGTGGGGTCATCTAGCTGACATTTTGCGTGCTGTGAAAAGGACACAGTAGGTTGTGCATAGCGTGGGGTGGAGTTTTCGCCATATAAAGCAGATCTTGAATTTGGCCTTGAAAGCTTCCTTCCTGGACTGAATCTGAGGGAGTTGTGTCTAGAACATGGTGAGCTCTGCATGGTTGCTTGCACTTGCACTTTATCTTGGGATATTGTAGCTTTAAACAGCATCCAGTCGATAATTTATTTTTGTGTCAAATATCATGTTTGTAACTAGAAATTGTTACCCATAAGGGTTACCACAAGATAGCCTGTATGCACAGTACCAGAAGTAGCTGCTTCTTAAAAAAGAAAGATGGGTTAAAGGCGTTGTTTCAGGATGTGTTATTGGGTGGGTCGAGCTAGCTATAGACACGCCTATTTTATGCCTCCATTTAGCAGTAATGGCATTTCAAATCAATTACCAACTACACTCAATACTTTAGCTAGTGAGAGCCGACTTTCAGGACCCGATCGTTCATGATATTTATGTTCTAAGTGTCCCCCATCTTACACCACACATTTACCACAACTATTGGCTCACTAGTGCTCCACAAGCGAACGAGACAGCTTCCTAACTAAGTGTTTATGCAGATACCTACATAGAAGAAGACAACACTACAAAGGTAAGCAAACAGAAGGCTTCTTGAACCCACCCTCCCACCACAACGCAACCTGAGCAGAAACAAACTACATTGACTTGGAACATGTGGTGCCAAAAATAGAAAATGCAGTCAACAATATAAAAAGGACTTTCAATTTGCATGTTCTGCATCTGACCTACCAATTGAGGGTCCACCACTCCATCACAGTGAATTCCCAATTGGTACCTTTTCATATCATTTTTTTTTCTTTTTTTATTTTTTTTTTTTTTTTTTTTTTATTTTTTTTTTTTTTAA
>JAJLVZ010000008.1:243066-423120 GCA_030570575.1 [Candida] sp. | reverse complement strand
ACATTCATCAGCAAGAATCAGAAGCAAAATGTCCTCAACCTCATTTATCTCATCAAAACTACAAAATTTATCGCTAAAGGCGCCAGAAAGTTATGAAGGTTCTTACCCAGACTACAACACTGTTGATTTGTTACGTAACTACATCACTCAAGAACTGGCAAAGATCTCTGGAGTTGAGCCAAAGCTGATTTTTGAAGCTTTGGAATGGACCAACACTTTAGACCGTGGTGATTTATTAATTCCAATTCCAAGATTGAGAATCAAAGGTGCGAAACCACAGGACCTGGCAACTGAGTGGTCAGAGAAGTTCCCACTTGGAGAATATTTATCAAAAGTCGAACCAAATGGACCATTCATCCAGTTTTTCTTTAAACCAAAATTTTTATTCAACGTTGTTACAACTGATATCTTGAAGAGAAAGAATGACTATGGATCTTTTCCAATTGGTAAAGACAAAAAAGTGATTATTGAATTTTCTTCACCAAACATTGCAAAGCCTTTCCATGCAGGTCACTTACGTTCCACTATTATTGGAGGTTTTCTGTCTAACTTGTATGAAAAATTAGGCTGGGATGTCACTCGTGTCAACTACCTTGGAGATTGGGGAAAACAATTCGGTCTGTTGGCTGTTGGTTTTGAGAGATATGGATCTGAAGATTTGTTAAAAGCAGACCCAATTAAACATTTATTTGATGTTTATGTTAAAGTCAATCAAGATATTGAAAAAGAGGGTGATTCATTACCAGAAGAAGAGTCAACTAACGGTAAAGCTCGTGCTTATTTCAAAAAAATGGAAGATGGCGATGAGGATGCATTAAAGATTTGGAAAAGATTTAGAGAATTATCTATCGAAAAGTATATTGATACTTACAAACGTTTGAATATTCAATACGATGTCTACTCTGGTGAATCCCAAGTTTCACAAAAATTGATGAATGAAGCTTTAGAAATCTTCAAGGAAAAAGGTTTAACTCACGAAGACAGAGGAGCAGTTTTAATTGATCTAAAGAAATTCAACAAAAAACTAGGTAAATGTATTGTTCAAAAATCTGATGGTACAACATTATACTTAACTAGAGATGTTGGTGAAGCTATTCAACGTTATGAGAAATATAAATTTGATAAGATGATTTATGTTATTGCAACTCAACAAGATCTACATGTTGCGCAATTCTTTGAAATCTTAAAACAGATGGGATTCGAATGGGCAAACAGATTACAACATATCAACTTTGGTATGGTTCAAGGTATGTCAACCAGAAAAGGTACTGTTGTTTTCCTCGATAACATCTTGGAGGAAACGAAGGAGAAAATGCATGAAGTTATGCAAAAGAATGAGGCCAAATATAAACAAATTGAAAACCCAGAAGAAGTTGCAGATTTAGTTGGAATTTCTGCTGTTATGATTCAAGATATGCAATCTAAACGTATAAATAACTACGAATTCAAATGGGAGCGTATGTTGTCATTTGAAGGTGATACAGGTCCATATTTACAATATGCTCATTCACGTTTAAGATCAGTTGAAAGAAATGCAGGTGAATTATTCAATGATGAGTTATTGACTAATGCCAATTTTGACTTATTGGTTGAGCCACAAGCTGACTTATTGATTAGACTGTTATCACAGTATCCAGATGTGTTAAGAAATGCATCAAAAACCAATGAACCAGCAACCATCGTGACTTACTTATTCCGTTTGACTCACCAAGTCTCATCATGTTATGATGTCTTGTGGGTTGCAGGTCAAGAGAAAGATTTGGCAGTTGCTCGTCTAGCATTATACTCAGCTGCTCGTCAAGTTTTATTCAATGGTATGACTTTATTAGGTTTAACTCCTGTCGATAGAATGTGAATTGATTTGTTTATATATTAGAAGGCTGTAGTGGGTTGTTGTATGTATTTGTGACCATGTAGATACCGTGATGGAACACTAACCAGCATCTTTCTGAGCAATAGCCACCTCAATTGCACATGACCACTAGTTTAAGCTAAAACAAAAACCGTCAAGTTTCAGTCCCAGTGGCCGAGTGGTTAAGGCGTTGCCCTGCTATTGAATGGTAGCTGTTAGGCAATGGGTTTTACCTTCGCAGGTTCGAATCCTGTCTGTGACGAACTTATTTTTTTCAAAGTTTCAGAAAAATGTGAAACGGAAGCTTTCTTTTTTGATTTGAAAGACGTGAATGCTGACTGGGTAGTTGATAAAGTTACTAACAGACTTTGGACATCAACTTAGAGCGCCAAAAGGTGCTAAAATAACTCAAATATGAAGGTTCATAAAAGCTATTAAGAAAAATTAAATTTTATGCGATGAGATAGAAAAAATATTTTTTTTCTTTTATTTTTACTGCAAAGTTTTATATCACTGTAAATAGACCACTTATTAGAACGGACAAGATGGGAAAGGCTAGAAAAACAAGACAAATTGCACAAAAGAGAATCATCAAACTGAAAGACCAAAGATTGTGAGTATCCTTTTCCACCATACTGGGGTTCAAGGTTTTATCATTAAAGAGATATACTAACTCTGCCAGAAAACAGAATCAGGACAAAAAGGAAACGAAGAAGGATGACCCAGAACTAGCTAGAAGCGTGTATGTATACTTCGCTGCCACTGGCTGCGAAAAAACGAGAAAAGCTACTAACATTAACCAGGCCGCAAGTGTCAAGTGCGCTCTTCTTCCAGTATAACGAAGCAATCAAACCACCATACCAGGTCCTGATCGATACAAATTTCATAAACTTCTCAATCAGCAAGAAAATAGACCTTGTAAGAGGGATGATGGATGCACTTTATGCCAAATGTATTCCAATGATTACCGACTGTGTGATGGCGGAATTGGAGAAGTTGGGACCAAAATTCAGAATCGCACTGCAAATAGCCAAAGATCCAAGAATAACAAGGCTCACATGCTCGCACAAGGGAACCTATGCCGATGATTGCCTGGTCCACAGAGTTATGCAACATAAATGTTACATTGTGGCCACTAATGATGCTGATCTGAAGCGTCGTATAAGAAAAATCCCGGGTATCCCGTTAATGAGTGTTGGTGGGTACAAATACGTGATCGAGAGGCTTCCAGATGTCTTTTAAGGAGCCAGTGCATTTTATTTATGAAATAGTATTTTTAATATGTAAAATATTTTTATAGCGGTGAAATTGTTAGTAGTTTTCAATTGTTTTCAAACAGGAAGCAAACCACTGAAACACCAGATAAAATCATGAGCAGTGATTTGGTTTCAGAGGATGCCATTGCGTCTGTTGTTGATATGGGCTTTGGTAGAGATCAGGCGGTGGCAGCATTGAAGGTGAGTAGGGAGAAGAAGCAGGTGGAGAGAATGGTGGTACTAACAAGTTCAGGTCACCAATGGGAATGTCGAGCAGGCGGTGGACTGGATCTTTAGTGGGGGTGTTGCAGGAGACTCAGAGCAGCAGCCTGTGGTGCAGCAAGTGGAGAATAACCAGCAGTTTGAGCCTGGAATCTTGTCGAATGTCATTGAACACAGCGGTGTGCCACCCCCAGTGCCGCCATCCAGGCCTACCTATGAACAGATTGTCATTGATGACCCTGAGGAGGAGCTGGCTCAGGCCCAGCGAGATACAGAGGAAGGAGAAGTGGAAATGACGGCAGATCTGGAGGAAAAAGACGGACTGATCTTTGAGAACAAATCGTTGGTTAAGAGAAGCGAGTTGTTCCCACCAATTATCATTCCCACCAAGCTGAACCAGCTGGAGAACTACCTCAACCCCTTTCTGTTGATCATACAGCAAATATCAAGGATCAGGAAGTTGGTTTATCAGCACGAATTTGAGTCACTTGGGTTTGACACAGATTGGTTCAATAAAGACGTGATTGAAACGGATGAGGCAAATAAAGAGGTCAAGTTTTATTTGGAGTTACAGAGAATATTCGGGTTTTTGGAAGGCACAAGTAAAAGATGGTTTGCATCTCCTAATCTACTGCTGAACTCGTTGCCACTGAATGATTTTACTAAAATTGACTCATTGAACGACCAGTACCTGTTCTTCTTCTATCTTTTGAATGATAACTTGAAGAAGTTGAAGATAATCAACAGTGAGGAAGAAGAGAGCACCTTTAACGATTTCTATAAACACCAGGTGAGATCAACTTTTGACGAAATAACAAGCTACGGTGTACTTGAATGTGAAAATGACGATATTCAGAATAATTTGTTCAAAACCCTTTCTGGAATTATATGGGGAGATGAACTGTCGGCACCACAAACTTTAGAGCATGTTGCTGACATTTTCACGATTGCAATTGAACCGACAGATGAGAGTATTTCTTCAGGGTTGGAACTTGATGAAATATTCTACCCAAATGTGTTCAGTACGGCGTACAAGAAGACAATCAAAACCATTGACCACCAAATAAGTACAACAAGAGTTGAAAAGGCAAAGGTGAGCGAGTCTTTAAGAAACCTAAAGGTTTACCAGGGAAAGAACCTGTTAACGTCGATCAACACGACTCTCAAATTCCTATCATCCGAGCTGGCTGACTCTCCAGAAGACTTGAGCCTGAAATCTGCTGTCAGCGATATTGAAAGTGTTGAGAAAGAGCTGCTGGCTAAGAGAGATGAATTGATAAACAGACAATCTGAATTGGAATTGGAGTTGAACAACTATAAACTGAAAGACTGTGAATCAGTGCTATCAAAATCAGACCAAGAATCACTCCCATACAAGCTCACATGTGCAATAATAAGCCCATACGAGTTCTTTTACCTAAAGAAATCAAATGAGCTGATCCCAACAGAACACTGGTATCATGTTCTAATTGACCCATCAGACTTTAATGGAATTGAGGTTAAAAAGACCAGTTTTAAGCAAGTTAAAAGAGCTGTATTTGCTGTTTCAGGCCTAAAGCAGCTAGAAAATCCTGTTGTTCTGTTCTACGTCAAAGAATCAACCTGGAATGAAGACTTATCAGTTCAAGTCCCAGACTCTGTTCAGGAATTCTTGAAAAAGGATCTCGAAATTGTGCAAAATAACGATAATGTGGCGGTCCCCGTCTCACAGGAAACAGTTGACCTGCTAGACAGCGATGTCCCAACCACTGAAGAGGTGGAGACCACTACAATGAGCGCAAACAACCCATTCAGGGAAACTGACTAATCAGCTCCGCCGCAATTACATAAGCAACACAACTAAATTTTTCCTTTGTTTTTTTGTTTTTAATTAACGAAATTCACTATACAGAAGTAAATAATACTGGTAAACAGAACTCTGCGGCAACTGCGCAATAGGTTAGAATGTCAACCGTAAGGAACATTGCGGTGTTTACAAACCAAGACTACACGGTGAGTAGCTTTGAAAGCTGGAAAAATGGGCACCAGGACCGTACTAACAGTAATCAGTCACTTTTAGCGTCTTTGGACTCGTTGAAACTGAGCGATTTGAAGAGGATAGCAAAAGCATTGTCGGTGGCACAGAGCGGTAGAAAGGCTGAGGTCAATGATAGAATAAAACGATACGTGCAGACAGGAAAAGACTCTAATGATATTGCAAGATTACGAGCGATTGAACACTTAACCAATCAGCTGTATTCAAATGTCGACCACCTGCCAGATTATGAGTCTGTTTATGCAGAATTCAAAAGACAGATATATGGGAGTGGACAGATGCCTATGATGCAGCAGCAAACCACAAACGTCAAAAAGCCGTGGATTTTTTTCAAAGAGAATCCATTTTTCGTACTTAAGAAGCTGATGACACCAAATGCTGGCCATTGCTACAAAGCACCAAACGGAAGGGGAACGTGCACCATAACGTTTACATTGAACCAGAACGATCATGCGCTGCTATCTAAGAATGAAAAATTTAGATTATATTTATTAAGTGGAGCGTACGACAAGTTCAAATCCACCACGGACGTCCCAATGGAGTTCCCACAGCCCATAGAACTGCATTTTAACTCTGTGCAGATTAGAGATAATATCAAAGGGATTAAAAACAAGCCTGGAACGGCCAAACCAGCCAACCTAACTCCGCATATTTTGCCTGTTGGAAGACTAAACAGATTAGATATTGTTTATGCCTTCACCAAAGTGGACTATCTCATGTTTTGCTACCTGATTGAGCTGGTGCCTCCGGAGAAGCTGCTGAGCAAAATTCTAGCAAACGAGCATATTTCAAAACAATCAACAGTTTTAGAGATAACAAAGTCGAATAATCCAAACTCTACAGACGATGACGATGAAGAGATACAAGAAGTGTCCTCCAAACTAACTCTCAAGTGCCCACTGTCGTTCACCAGGCTAACATACCCCGTCAAAAGCATAAACTGTAAGCACCTGCCGTGCTTTGATGCCCTTTCATTTCTACAGTTGCAAGAACAGTCTTCAACGTGGGTATGTCCCGTGTGTGCTATTCCGGTTAAGATAAAGGACTTGGCGATAGATGACTATACTTTTGAGATACTGAGAAATACACCAAAGAATGTGAATAATGTTGAATTGGAGGCTGATGGGACTTGGAAACCGATTGTGGAAGAGGATGATGATGATAGCGAGGAAGATGACGGGACGCCAGTTGTGGAGCTGGAAGATGACGACAGCCCGAAAAGGGCTGCTCCACCTCCCAAGAAAAAGGCTGAGCCTATTGTGATAAGCTTGGACAGTGATGATGAGGACTTTATGGAGGCACCTGCTGCTCGTCCTGCACCTCAGCCAGTTCGCTCAGCATCTCAGCCGGCACCAGTGGCTTCTCCATTGGTGTCTCAGCCGGCTACTTTACCACAACAGAGATCACAACCCCAGCAGCAACCACAGCACCCACAGCACCCACAGCACTCACAGCACCCACAGCACCCACAGCACCCACAGCACCCACAGCACCCACAGCAACCACAGCAGCACATGGGATCGCCAATGTTGCCAGCTGAACACCAAATGCTGCAAAACTACCAGATACAGCCAAACCAACCGGCAGTAGCAACCGTCACGCCGTCGGCAGCAAACATCACCACCAGTACAGTCCCAAACAGCCATTTGCAAACCACAATCCAGGAAAACGATGAGTTTCTGCAGAGATTAATGCAAGAGGAGCAGAACTTCCACAGCCCGAGCCTGAGCCGGCACTCACAGCCGTCGTCTCACCAGTCCTCCAGAACAACTTCTGTGTCTCCGCAGCTTTCCAGAAGAAGTTCGAGCCATGCAGAAATACCTCCACCACCACCAGAACACTCTGTGGAGGCACCGCAGTTCCAGCTGCCAGCACATATCCAGATACCGCAGTTCATGGGACTGAACCGCAGCTCGAGCTTGCCATCGAGCCCAGCCGCAACATCTGTGGCAGGCCCACCCCCAGTGCCCGAGCACAGACCGTCTAGTGCATCAGCCCCACCCCCAGTGCCCGAGCACAGACCGTCTAGTGCATCAGCGCCACCCCCAGTGCCCGATCACAGTGTGTCTGATGCATCCCAGGGCGGAAACTCTACTGCAAGCCCACCGGTGGCAGCGCCAGCACAGCCCAACCCCCCACCTCGAGCAGTGAGCCATTTTGTTGACACGCATCCTAGAAACTCGCCGCCAGTGGGACAAAACCTTGAGAGGCAGCCTACGCCCCATCAACAGGAGCTGCAGCAACGGCTGAACGCTTTCAAGACGAGCAACAACACCCAGACGGCACAGCCAAGCACGAGAATCAGCACCCCAGCACTGTCTGCGATGGAGACGCTGAGAAAGAACATTGAGAAGAGCAAAACCCAGGCTGATGCTCAGCTGGAGACACCTGCTGACACAGCCCCAGCAGTACCACCGCCTCGTGGGCCAGCTCCGCCTAGACCTGCAGGCTCGTCACCGGGACTTGCCACCTTCTCGCCGTCGAGATTTGCGCCAACGACTGCAGCAGCACAACCCTCTGCCGGGCTGCTGGGCATCAACATTGACGTGTCGGCACTGCCGAAACCAAGCATGCCCAACATCTTTATCCCATCCAGAAGAAACATGCTGGCGAAGCGCACAAACTCGAATGCCAGCTCCAAAGAGGTTTCGCAGCCGCTGACGAAGAAGCCCAACCTGGATAAGAACGCGACCGAGCTGGAGCCCGACACCACGCTGAGCCAGGTGACCCAGTCCACGCAGTCTACGCAGTGAGCCCGACACCACGCTGGGCCACGTGACCCAGTCCACGCAGTCTACGCAGTGAGCGGAAATAATGATTAGCAGTATATAGCCAGCAGTAATGAATGAATGAGAAAGCCATTGTAGGAGGTTCCAGGGGTTTCACCACAGCGTCTCGTTCCACTTCTGGAGCTCTGCAGCCTGTTGCGTGACATCCTTCTGGGCCTTCTTGCGCATGTAAAAGATGGGGCAGTCCTTGTTGGCACACAGCACGTCCTGGTGCAGCGAGCCCTGGCACCGCTGGCACTGTGTCCACAGCCGGGCAAACTTCACCTCGAGCGAGTTCATGGCAGCCAGGGCCTCGCTGTACAGCTGGCCAGCCTTGGGCTTGCAGTTGTCGCACAGCGCACCGTGGTTGTTCTTGGGCAGCGGGTTCTTGCAGCCCTTGCAGGTCTCGAGCTTCTTGACAAAGCGCATGAGGCCCCCCGTGGCGCCCGAGGCCACGTTGACGACCCGCGTGTGCGCGCCGTTCAGCAGCTCCTTGGTCCGGCGCTCGCCCAGAATGGGCTCGAAGATCCTCACCAGCGGGTTGGCCAGCTGGTTCTCCAGGTAGTACTTGGTGTCGATGGGCAGGTTGTGCTCCAGCACGTACAGCGGGTCCTCGCTCTTCTCGTACGCCTTGGTGCCCGCGGTCTTGATCACCACGTACGCCACACGGTCCCCCAGAGTGGGCGCAGAGCCCGCGTCCCTCTTGCGCATCCTGTCCGCCAGCTCCACGTGCGGCTGCTTGTTGGCGTAGTCCTGCCGCGACAGCGCCTTGGTGATCACCAGCTCCTGCATGTCCACCCGGTTCTGCAGCAGGTTGGCAATGGTCTGCTTGACGTAGCTCTCTGCGCCCGCCACGTCGCGCTTCTCCAGAATCAGCTCCAGCACCTTGGTCACCACGTTCTGCACCAGCCGGCAGTTGTCCCTGCGCACCGTCTCGATCCCCTTGGTGTCCATCTTGTCGAACTGGCGCGCGTTCGTCCAGTACAGCCCGGCGTACCGCTTCTTGTTGATCAGCAGGTACGGGAAGTACACCTTCTCGAACTCCAGCTTGATGGGCTTGAGGAACTTGGTCGACACGTACTCCGCAGCCTCCTCGCCGAGCTTCATGCACGTCTCCAGGTCGTCGTACCCAAACTTCACCATCACCGAGTCCGTGTCCCCGTAGATCACCTGCGCGTCGAACGGGAACCCGTTCTTCATCGAGTACTTCTCCTGCACCTCTGCCTTGGTCTGCTCGATCATCACTCTGCCGAACGCAGTCACCGACGACGAGATGGCCAGGCACGGCAGCTTGCCAATCGTGGCACCGGTGAACCCGTACACCGAGTTCGCGCTGATCTTCAGCGCCAGCTGCCTACCGTTCAGCACGTCCCGCCTGAACGGGTCCGTCTCCTTCTTGAGGTCGTTCTTGGCCTTCTTTCTCGCCCCCAGCAGCTCCTCCAGGATGATGGGCAGAATGCCCTTTCGCCTGGTGGCCTTGACAAACGACTCCCCGGAGGGGGTCTGCGTGTAGTCCACGTCCTTCACCAGCCCGAGCTTGTCGATCGTCTGCTTGTTCAGCAGCGTCGTGTAGCAGATGTTGTGCGCCATCATGATGCTGGGATACAGCGAGCTGAAATCCAGCGTCGCAATGGGCACGTCGTAGTACCCTCTTTTCGGCTCAATCACCGTCGCTCCCTCGTACTGCACCTCGCTCGACCCGTTCTGGTGCAGGTTGGGGATCACCACGTCGATCTCCAGGCACTTGCGGTACAGCTGCGAGATCACCTTGATCTGCTGGCCTCGCGACAGCAGAAACGAGAACGGCACACCCGTCACCCTCGCCATCTCCGTGTAGTTCACCAGGCACATCAGCTTCTCCAGCAGCCGCAGAGGCAGGTACGCGTCCTTCAGACAGTACACCGCCAGTCTTCTTCTCGTCTCGCTGTTGCCGTTCTGCAGCTCAGTGATTATCTGGTGCTGCACTTCCTCCTTCTGCTCCCCCAGAAAGTGCGCAGACACAGAGTTCAGCGTGTACGATCTCAGCTTGTACTCCCGCTGGATGAACTGCAGCAGGTCCACCTGCATCCGCCCCTCGATGTTGATCACTTTCGACTCCCTGGTACCGTACGCCTTGGAGCTGAACACTGAGTCCTTGATTTCCTGCTTCACGTTCGCCAGACGCCCAAAGTACGGGAACTCGCCCACCCCCAGCGCCCGTGCGCGGTCCAGCAAGTACGGGAAGTCAAAGTTCGTCGTGTTGTACCCGATAATCACATCTGGATCCACCTCGTTGATGAAATCTTTCCACTTGAGCAGCATGTCCGCCTCCCTGTCGAACGAGAAGATCTGCGACCCGGTGATTGGCGCACACGTGTTCACCGTGAACACGTTACGCACAAACGGTCTTTGCTCCGCCATATTCGCAACAACATTGGCGATTTGGATGACGGCATCCTTCTCAGCTTCTGGGAAAATCCCCTTTCTGCCCGCACACTCGATGTCAAACGACAGGATTCTCAGCGGCGCCCTCTTCAGCCACTCGCCATCGGCTGGATGCGACACCAGGTCCCGGTAGTCGATGAAAACCTCCAGCTGGCATCTGGATATTTTATCTTTGGCATTACTCACCAGCTTGTACTTGGTTTTGGGCAACGTGATCCAGCTCATCCCGGTGATTTTGCAGTCAATCATCAGCCTTAGCAGGTACTGCAGGTTGTCGTACGTCATCACGCCTTCCCCACTCATCCCAAACATGTTGTTCCATGATATTGTACCTTTTTCAAATCCTGATCTTAGTTTGGGTATGTCCTTAGCATTGATCGCAATGATCTTGAGAAAGTTCAGCTTCGTGCCCCCATTGTACCCCCAGATAGACTCCTTCTGTACTATCTCAATAGAATCCAGTCCGGGGTACTCCTGTTTTATGTGATTGGTCAAATCAGCAACCATCTCACTTCTGAAATTGATAGGCGCCGGCACATAAAAGTAGTGCTTGAACCCGGTCACCGTACAGAACACTGAATAGCCTTCCTCTGTGATACCAAAGAATCTCACATGCGAAGAACCGTCAGTTAGCGCTTCTTCTGCATCTAATTGCTGGAACGTGATATCAAACTGGTCAGCATTAAAGTTCTCTGGAACCGCATTTCTCGACCAGATCTGATCGTCTGACGTCAGGTTCTTAATAGCAACATCCTTGGACATCTGCAGCAGCTCCTTCTCGAATGTCGACGGCTCAACTCTGGCTAGTGGATTCTTTTTAGTAGGCACATGATGTGCGATTGGTGGGTCCTCCACCGATGCAGCCGGCAACGAGTGCGCCTCAGTCTTCAGTCTCTTGGTGCTGTCATGCTGGGCGTCGCCCTCAAGCACCCGTTTTGACTCCTCGCTCATTAAACGCGTCTTCTAAGTGCTCAATAAGTTACAGAATTATTTTTACTGACGCGATGCGAATTTTAGTACGCCTTACTAAGCGCTTACACATACTCTCTCTATTTAATGAAGGGAATCAGCACCGGTGTTCTGTTCCTGTACTGCACGTACTCGTTGCCAAAGAACTGTATGAGAAGCTTCTCCTCGTAAACAATTCTGTGGTGGAAAAACAACCATAGCACAACGACAAATCCAGCCAGTGAGATTGGGTTTAGTAGCAGCAATTGCGTGCCAATAGCCCACCAAAAGAATCCCATGTAGCTAGGATGTCTAAGGTAACGGTAGATCCCGTCAGTCACCAACACGTGCTCCTTCTCTCTTTTGGTGGCAATCAAATGAGAAAACGACTGCCCTGCGTGGATCATTGCAGCTGATCTAATAAACTGGCCTAAAACCAATATCACACCACCAATCATTTTGATATACGCATAACGTCTTTTGTACTCAGGAAAAAAGTATCTCTCCACAAGTATTTCAATTATTGCAATTGAGTGCGCAGTTAAATACCCAGAGCCATTATTTATTATAAATGAGCCACTATGCACTTTCTTTGGGTTGTATTTTGCAGTTGTATAGAACTCAAGAAAGTGGAATACAGACAGTGCTATAATATAAAGGTACAGGTTTCCTAGGTTGTGGTAATTGAGCAGCAGCAAAACAGCTGAACCACCAAACAAAACTCCTAGCAGTGCAGAAGTAGTGGATATTTCATCCAGTGGGTTCTCTTTAATGTCGGGTAAAACCTGTTCAACACTTTCCCTGTTATCCAGTTTTCTGATTCTTCTATTCATATCAAATGTGGTTTGGCAACTGTTTATCCAGTATTTCCATCCTCTTTATACTACTTTACTGTTTCACTATTCCAGTAGCTGAAAATTTCCTGAAAAATCCCAAACAATTGAACGTCACGTGACTGGGCTATTTTTTAGCTATGATGAGTGTCCTGTGTTTTCCAGAACTATGATTATAGCAGTTTAGGTGTTGTAGCCTTGGGGCAAGTCATGCTGGATAAACACAAGCGTTGTAATAACTATACTGTGGAAATTTATATTACTGTTTAGTATATAATTTAGGGTGTTGTACCTTAGTATAAATTAAAGCATAACAGTTGCATGATCTTGAGCTGTCAGTTAATCAATAACCGAGGTGCACTAGCTAGCTGCAAGTAAGCTATTCTCAACCAAAATAATCAGTTAACCAATGCAACTTAGAAAGTCAAGTCATGTGACTACACACGTGATCATATACCCAAATGCCAGCAAAAAATTGATGATTTTTATGTTTTTATGTAAATATTGCTTATTTGTTCAAAGTGTGGTGACATATAGAGCCCTAGTCTTAGTTCCACATAGCCAAACAAACAAACCCCACAGTAATAATAATCCTGTCACCATAACACTAATTCAAACAGGCAAAAATAAACAATAAATGGGTAAAGCAGCATCCAAATTATCAAGAGATGAACTAACATCTTTGAAGAAATCTACATACTTTGACAGAAAGGAGCTACAGCAGTGGTATAAAGGATTTCTGAGAGACTGTCCAAATGGGCAACTAACAAAATCAGAATTTGTCAAGATTTATAAACAGTACTTCCCATTTGGAGATCCCACTGATTTCAGCAACTATTCATTCAATGCCTTTGATAGCGACAAGAATGGCTACATTGAGTTCAACGAGTTTATAATCGGATTGAGCATAACAAGCAGAGGAACAATGGAGGAGAAGTTAGTTTGGTGTTTCAGGCTCTACGATTTAGATGGCGATGGTAAAGTGAGCTATAATGAGATGCTAGCAGTGATTTCATCCATTTATAAGATGATTGGTTCCATGGTTGAGCTTAATGAGGACGAAGCTACACCAAAACTAAGAACAGACAAGATATTTCAGCTAATGAACAAAAAGAATGACGAATTCATAACAATTGATGAGTTTAAAGAGACATCCAAAGTCGATCCGAGTATCATAAACGCATTGAACTTATATGATGGGTTGGTATAGCACTTTTCTTCATATATTCAATTTAAACTCTTTCAGCAGTCCAAATAGCTAACCGGCATGTAAGCTTGATAGCCTCCGTAAGCAGCATATAAGGAACCGCCTTCTCAGCATCATGCTCTATAGCGGTGTCCAGGTGCTCGAGCTCATCGTCTCTAAACTCCTTGATTGTTTTTTTCAGTTCGAGCAGCTCATCTGGGTTGAACTTATTGGACAAAACCCTCAGTTGATCGTTATAGTGGCCTCCAATGACAGTTTCAACCGCGACAGTGCAGGCCATGGCTGCTTCTTTGCTTATGAGCGCTGTTCCGAGCCCCATACCGAACGCACCAAGCTTCCACAGTGGAGTCAAAAGCGATGGTCTGACTCTGTTAGCAACCTGTAGATTGTTGAAGGTATTGTGGTGGTGGATTTCTTGCTCCCACATGTGTTTGAGCACGGGCTTCAGGTCCGGTTGTTTTCTAGACAGCACAAAGTACTGTCCTGCGTAAATATAATTTGCACCCAATTCACCTGCTTGGTCCACCCTTATGAGTCTGTCGAGAAACGCATTCTGGGCCTCTGAAAGCGGTGGGTGTTTTGGTGCAATTGCTGCCGCCTGAGCAGCTTTGGCCTCCTGCGCTAACCGTCTCAGCGTGGAGAACTGTTTGGACATTGGGGGAAAAACAGCTGATTGGCTTCCTAGCTGTGTGAAGTGAAATTTGAAATTTGTAGCAAACTTTGCGGTACGCGCACTACGGGCGATTTTGTAGCTGGACTGGGTAGCAATGCAGTGGTGGTGGTGGTGGTGGTGGGTGGTCAGCCCATCAGGAAGCTGGAACTGGACGGTGTTTTCCTGAAGATGCCGAACATCTCCACACCAACGTCGTGGCCGAGCTCCTGGCAGTCCCTGGCGCTTGTGACCGGCTTGTCTGCGTTCACCAGGTGCTTGAACTTGCTGCTGCCAACATCCTTGACACACAGCCACTGCACGGTGAAGTGCTTGTTGTTGATGAGCTCGGACTTGAGCTCTGCAATCCCGCAGAACTTGTTGGAGCCGTTGACAGAGAAGAACAGCAGGATCTTGCACTGCTCACCGGAGGTGTACTCGTTCGCGTGCTTGAGCTGCTTGCAGATCCGGTTCAGCTTGTTGTTCCCCGCGTCGCTCGAGCTCCACGTCTTGCTGAAGAAGGAGTCCCGCACGTCCTGCCCATTGAACGACTTGATCACAAAGAACCGCGAGCTCTTGGGAATGCTTATCTTGTCGTTGGGCTCCAGAATCAGCTTGTAGCTCGGCGTTTCCTTGACTGGCGGCTTCACAGTGTAGCCGCCATAGCTATAGTCCATTGGCACAGGGTTGAAATTGGACCGCAGAAGGCTCAGGTTCGAGTTCAGCTGCAGGACATCAGACCGCGGTGTCCCATTCTCGCTGTTTCTGCGCCCGTTTGCGACAGCACCCAGCTCAATGGGCTCAATGGGCTCACCAAACTGCTTGAAACCCTCCCGCAGAAGCAGATCCAAGTTGATCTCGTCCGCCTCTTTCATCTTGTTTGTTTGTTTGTTTGTGAACAATGGCAAAATTACTGAAAATAAACAAACTGCAGCTGATAATGGAATTTGGTGCTTTGGTGATCTTTGTGGCGGCGCTTGCCCTGCACGCTGCAACAGGCGATGCGCAGCACCACGTGCCCAGCAGCCTGTACGAGATACTCGAGAACTCGGCCAGGCTAATTGATATTTCGTGAGCCTTTTTGTTGCTTTCCCCTATGTGTCACTTTCCTAACACCCAACCAGCTACTGCATCACCCAGTTCACCCGCATTGCCCGGCCATTCAGCTGCGACAACGACTGCGACATGTTTCCCGGGTTCGAACTGCAGCTCCAGTGGAACAACGACCCCAACTCGATCGACAAGTACCGCGAGTTTGAGACTGCAGGCTTTATTGCCGTGCACCACGACCTGAAAACCATCGTGCTGAGTCTCCGAGGAACCCATTCGCTCAAAGACGCGCTCGTGGACATCGCAGTCGAGCTCGTGGCGTACAAAAACTGCGACATGTGCAAGATCCATAAAGGGTTCAGCATAAGTTTAGCCCATACCTGGAGTGCTATCAGCGAGACTCTGTTCAATGCCCTCAGTTTCCACACTGACTACCAGCTCGTGGTGATGGGCCATTCCTTAGGTGGTGCAGTCGCACTGCTCCTCACGCTCAAGATCATTGAGCTCAACTGGATTGACATAGACAACTTACATTGCATAACAATGGGCCAGCCCATCATTGGCAACTCGTTTTTTGCCACATACGTCAACGAGCGCTTCTTGCTCAACACCAACTTCCCCTTTGAAACGGGCAAGTTGCTCAGAGTCACCCATAAAAACGACCCCGTTGTCAAACTACCTTCGTTCATGAACTATTTTGTCCACTCGAAGAATGAGATTTTTATCACTGATATGGACAATATCAAGCCTGACTTGCGCAGTGTCGTATACTGTGAGGGCAACGAGGACCCGAACTGCGCCTATGGCGATGATAACTTCGAAAACAACCAGCACTTGAACTACTTCAAGAAGTTGGGCAGTTGCGGGATGTCCTTTGATTTTCACCCCAAATAGCCCACCCAATTGAGAGTTCCCCAGGTAGAAGCACTGGAGCTATAGGCTTCTCGACTAATTTTTAAACCTGAATTTGGGAACCTCGTCATCACTGTCGCTGTCCCTGTCGCTGCCAGCATCAGCTGAAGCTTCACCATCATCGACATCAACCGACATCCGTTCAGGAGAGGCAGCTGCAGACTCTTCATAGTCAGAATCAACAAACAGCTTCTCCTCCCTCTTGTTCCTAACCTCACTAAAATCAGCACCAAAGTTCTTTTCCAACTCAGCATTCTGTAAATCAACCTGCTCATCAATTCCCTTCAAAAACTCTTTATCCCTTATGATATTAACGTCATCAACTCTGGGGTCATACACCACCAGCGGAATATACTGCCTTGAATATAGAAACGTTTGCACTTTTCCACCATTCTTGCTGTTCTTTACAAACTTTTTAAAATTCTTCACATTATTCTTCTCTTTGGCCACACCCACAGGCTCTGGAGCAGGCCTAGCTCTCAACAGCTTATCGTTAACCTCAACAATGGCCAGATCCTTCAACCCCATAATCTCCTCGTTGTCTAAAACCTCGGTATTGTCGCCGTATTTCTCGTAGCTTCGTTCATTTGCATTCTTTTTGGCTTCTTTGATTATCTCAGTGAAGGACTCCTTTGGCCTTTTGACTATTGAAGTGGGATCTTCTAATGATATTCTACGCTTCGGTGGTATGGCTTGATCGCCAGGTTTGCCTTCTGAAGCAAAAACAGATTCTGACGATGTGATACTTTCTGCTTTAGACTTTTGTTGAGCGTTCAGCTCAATCAATTCAGGTTCTTCCTCTGAGTCCAGTATCTCCACAACTGGCGGCGCAGGCTGCTTGGGCACCACTTCGGGCACCACAGCCTCTGGCACAGGCGTTTGCGACTCTTTTTTGAACTTCCCACCAGCAAAAAAATCCAGCACGTTCAGCTGCTTGATTTCTTCTTTGTTTCTTTTCCTTCTCTTCACTCGCACCGACTCGTGTGGCGCACTCGCTCTCTCGGTAAACAACAGCTTCAAATCAACCTCTTTAACTGCATTGAATATCGTCTCAATTGACACCAGGGTCTTATTCAGTTTCTTGGACAGCTCGTTCATCACCACCAAGTTCTCATAGCTGTCCTTGTCGTCCACCTTGACCAGCACCAGCTTCGAAACATCAACGGTGTCAATGTAGTCCAGGAACGCCTGTTTTTGTTCAGTGAACTCAAATCTCTCACAATGGCCCTTGCCAGACTCCAACACAGACTGAAAATTGTTAAACTGCGTGACGCTGCCAAACACAAACTTGATACCTGTGAAGATGTCGGCGCGCCTGAGGTCAATTTCAAATCCTGGGATCTGGAACGGCGTGAAATCCACCAGGTTGGGTTCACCAGAGTCGTACATCCTGTTGATGAACGCAATGGACACAATGGGCACCTGCTTGATCAGCCAGAACATGAGTGACAGCGACAGTTTGTCACTGGTGTCGTCATACACACAGTGTGTGACGTGGGACGAGTTCACGTAGGTGTAATTGATGTCTAGTTGGTCCAGTTTGGCCACGCCAGTGAATGCCCTGGGCAGTTTCAGCACGTAAAGCGTCTTGGTAATGGATATCTGGCACGTGACAGACGGCGGGCCCAGCCTTATGTTGATGTGTGGCGCCTTGTGGTCGACTGTCCTGGTCACAACCTTGTCAGAATCACTGCTGTGCTTTATAGTTTGCTGGTTCAGCTTGGTTATCTTGCCCTTGAAGCAGAGCTGCACCGTAGAAACAGCATCACCACCGCCGGGAGCAACCACCCGCACCGACAGGTGGTCCTTGGAGATCTTTTGGTGGTTGAAGATAAAGTCATTGTGCTGTTCTCTGCCTAGCTGGTATTCTCTGTTGGGCTTTAGCCAGTTTGTTCCATCGTGTTGTTTGCCTGTACCTGTTAGTACTCAGTCCACGCACCATACGCAGCCATCTCACCTTTCCCATCCACATAACTGAACCTCAGAATCCACATTAGGCTTAGCTACTATAAATTTTCTACAGCTAAAATCTTTTTATATAGTACAAAATGGGCACAAGTGTGGTAGCTGTTCGCCCATGGTACCCCAGGGTTGTAGGTCTGGAACCTAATGAGGTGTGGGTTAGTCTACAATGCATGCTAGCGGTGTAGTGATGAGATGGATAGTTGACTGTAGTGGACTAAAAGTAGGTGATTTGAATATAGTGCTGCAGTAAGGCTATGTGGTATACTGGGACTAGAAACGTATGGTGTGGATATGGTGAAAGTGCATAAGGTGGCTGGGCAGTGAGCGGAGATATAGTGGGCTATGAACTAAAATGTCTGAGGTCTGGACTGTAAAATTAATAGTGGTGTAGACCGTCGATTAGTAGACAGTGGAGAAACTGATGTATAGTGTAGTAAAGCTATGAATGTAGTCTGCTGATTAGAAACATAGTTTAGGCTAGTATGGCGAGTGGAGATGTATTGGCTAAAGATTAGAGCATGGAATAGTTGACTGTGTGGGTCGAGTAGTCAACTGATAGTGTGGGTGGAGTAGTGATAGTGTGGGTCGAGTAGTGATAGTGTGGGTCGAGTAGTCAACTGATAGTGTGGGTGGAGTAGTGATAGTGTGGGTCGAGTAGTGATAGTGTGGGTCACTGTGGACTACTAAAATACGAACACGAGATTGAATATAGGTGATCTAAAATGTATATGGAAACTAGAAGAAGTTGAGGGAAAGGCCAAAAGAGAGGCCCGGCTTTGCGTTGTCCTGAGCCCTAGCAGACAGAGGGATGGCGTACATGAGGTCAAACTGAGCCCTTTCAGACTTGTACACCAGGCCAATTCCCGAGGCGATTGCTGGGGATTTGAGAGTGCTCAAGGTGAGCGAGTCCACGACATCACCGCAGTTTATAAAGTTGTACACTCTCAGTGGGGAGGCAGGGGAAGTGTTTGGCAGGGTGGAAAAAGTGGACAGGCCCAGCTTGAAGAAAGAGGTGCCACCAATGTAGTCATTTCCGTCAATCAAACCCACCGAGTTGGTGTGGAAGCCCTTGAGCGAGTTGAGACCCCCAAGGAAGAACTTGTCTGCAATGTGGATCGGAGTCTTGTTGGTGGAGGCTGCAAATATGGACCCGACAGAGAAGCTGAGCTGGCTGGTGAGCAGGTTGTTGAGCATGGACTTATTGGACTGCCAGTTGAACTGGGACTTGACAAAAGTGTTCATGTCGTTGGCGTTGGAGCTTGCGCGAGCGGCCGCCTGGCTCTCGTGGTCGATGTTGTTGAACCCCGACCACTCCAGGTCCAGGTCGGCCAGCACCCCGGAGACTGGGAACCTGTCCACGAACTTTCTGGAGTCAATCTTCAAGTTGGTGCAAAAGGACACCTTGATGTCGTCGCCCGCGTCAGTTCTGATGGAGTCTGCAGCACTGTTGGCGACATTGGTGATTCTTCTGTTGGCGAGCTGGATCCCACTGGTGAGCTTGCTCACGCAGACGGACTTTTCGATCCCAAAGAATCCCCCAGTGGATATGAAGTCGTGCGAGCTGAACTTCTGCTTGTCGAGGAACGAGATGGACGGGTTGAACACTGTCTTGAGCGACGTGTTGTTCGGGACCGGAACACTCAGCTTGAAGTCCCACTTTTTCTCGTTCCACACGTTTCTGATGGGGTCGTAGTTGACTTTGATGTCCACCAGCAGATTGGAGGCGTTTTTCAGCAGGTTTGCGTCCTGGTACTTGAGCCCGAACCCCAGGTAGTCCTCGGTGCTGTTGGCCAGCGACGAGTAGTGGCTGCACGCGTGCTCTTTCAGGCGGATCCGGACCACTGTTGGCAGATTTATACCGCTTGGTCCCAGCTGCGGTTCCCCCTTCAGCACCGTTTTGCCCGCCACGCCCTCAGAGTCAATCACAATGTCGATGTCCTCAAACAGCCCGGTCCGCTTCAGGTTCTTCTCGACCCTACCCAGCTCTCTGTTCAGCTCGGTAATGCTCACGTACTTATCACTCAGCAGGTTGGACAGCAGTTTCTTGCAGAAAGAGTCCTGCAAGTCCGCCCCGGAAACCTCAATCTTGGTCAATTCCAGCGGCTGCGAGTGCTGGTTGCTCAGCAGACTCGCCTTGTACTCGTTGGCAACGCTTTTATCAAAGCTCATTTCGCTCATAGGTTAATAGGGAAAAGTTTTTTATTATTTTATTTTTTATATAGCCAGCTCCCTCCAGCTGGCTCCCTCCTGCCCCAGCTCTAGGGGAAGAAGTTTTCAGGCCTGCCCCAGCTCCTTCCTCATGAACCCCAGGTGAAAGTTGCTGGCGGCGTAAATATCATTCTCAAGCGCAGACTCGCCAACAACTCTCCCGTTCTCATCAACCTCAATTAAAACTCGCTCACCAACTTCCTCATACCCATATTTGGCGTAGTACGGAATCAGCTCGTGCTCGCAAATAACAATCGCCATGATGTACGGCCGACCCATGTCCCTGGTGATCTGTTCAGCTTTGGAAAGCAGAATCCCACCAGCTCCAGTAACCAGCGACGAAAACCCTGTAATCTCGAGCCCACATGCCCCGTTATCGTCCCTATACGCTTTGAGCCCAATGGTCCCCAGCACGCACTCATCACCTATACCTTCAAACATGAAACTGTCGTCAGCATCAGTGATCTCCATGTCCTGCAACTCAGAAATCTCGCTTCTGCTTGGTGCACCCTCCCCAGTGTAAACCAGCATCAGCAGCTGTGAGTCCGCCTTGTAGATCTGCAAATCCTCAACAAACACCTCCTGGTTCTTGATCCTCGAAGTCTGGATGATGTTGTACTTATATCTCGGTTTATCGTACCCTTTGTTTATTGCCCTGGTGAAGTACTCTATCAGACTGGCTGAGTTCGGTTTCTCCTTCAGGAACAGACTCGAATGAAACCTGTACAGCTTGTAGTCCTCCTTACCACTGCTGGACCGAGTTGATATAGTCATAGTGCCCTTTATCTGTGTCTTCAGAAAGAATAAAATAATTCTCGTTATCTAGCGATCTAAAAGAAAAGGGTAACCCCAGCCAAACACCATAACTACAACACCACACATAACAGGCTCATCTCAACCAGCAGCTCCATTTAGCAAAAAAAGGTTATGCCAAACGGCTGATTGATCCTTAAAAAAATTCCCACGCCGGGAGTCGAACCCGGGTCTGCCCGGTGAAAGCGGACCATGATAGCCGTTACACTACGTAGGACTGTTTGATACTTTAAAAAGGCGCTGCTTGATCTACTTGGTTTACACCATACTTGTGCCTTTTAGTACTGGTGTTTGTGCAGACATGTAACAGGCCAGGAAATGTAGCCCAGAGATGGCACTGTAGCCTCACAGAAAGAAGTGAAGCAAGAAAAAAAACATTTATGAGGAAATCTGGCAGTCGTTGAATCACTAGAGGCCTCGACCAGAACAGTAATCAGCTTACACACCTCAATTAAACAGTAATATAACGATTAAATAAACAATAAACAATAATTATAGATAAGCCATCCATAAAGGATCTGACGCAGCTAAATGGCGTGGATTAACAGCCTGTTGAATCAAGTCCAAGACATGTTGCGTCGTCACGCTTGTAGAGCTATTAACACTGGTCAGCTGCTGAACTCTCTTCACGATTAATTCAACATTCACTCTAACTATTTCTCTTAACTGTGGTTCATCTGAAGATGGTCTATGTTGTTGTGTAAACCAAGATATTGTTTCATCACGAACAAACAAAGGTAAGTAAGTCTCTAATTCTGGTTCTGGTTCGGTTAATGCTTTGGCAATTGTAAGCATATGAACTGATAGTATTCCTTCCAATCCCGCTTCTCCAATCAATTTCTGAATATTTGGAGTAAGTCTAAATGGAACACTTTCTGCATTATAAAAGATTGGTGCAATTCTTTGCGTGTTAGCATCCAACTGTGAATTTGCATAGTATTTAACATTGGCTTTACTACTTGCAACTTTTGTTGGTAACATTTCAAACGTTGTAACTGCTCCACTTTTGGCATTGATATTAATTTTGTGAGGTTGACGATTATTGATACTCATCATATATGTCATGAATATAAATGAGGCGTATTGACTTGAAAATTGTTTTCTGAACAACCAGAAATCTTCAAAACTGGAATAAATTCTTGTAAAATAGTTTTTAACCACTGTATTTGGCACTATCAAGGATTGAATTGCACTCAAAATTTCCACTCTAACACTCATAATATCAGGTTTTGGTAAATGTGGATCAAATGCCGCCCTGAGCTTCTCATTATGATACAAAAATGGTTCATCACGGTTGATCTTATTCTTACGACAGTAATCTTCATAAACTTCTTGTAAAGATACAACTGAATCACTGTCATTCATGATTCTGATATGTGGTGACAATGGAACTGCTATTGGTAGTGTCAATTGAATATTACGGCGACGTGTTTGAACTTTTCTTGACAAGTTTTCATTGAAGATTCGGTATAACTGAAATATTCTTTCTTCACGTCTACAATGACGAGCTGCTGGGAATTGAACTGCAAACAAATGTAAACTTCCGTCATCTCCACGAATCTTCAATCTCTTATAACATGCATGTGTACTTCTCACTAATTCTATTGTTGGTAAAAATCTTTCAATCTTAACAAAATGAGCATTATTATCTTTATTCAAGAGATATTGACCTGGAACTTCAATATCTTCAAATTTCTGATGATGGAATTCACTTAGATGTGGACAAACACTTTCTAGATTAACGTTAGAAAATCTTCTATCCAATTTATCCTCTAATCTATCTCTCCATCTTCTTAACTTGGTAATATATTCTTCTAGGTTTGGTTTAGATGATACAAAGTCTTTATCAAACTCAGCTCTAATATGTTTTGGTAGAACTGTATCCGCAAATCTTGTAATATTGGCTTCTGTAGTTGAAGGTAATTTAGCATCTTCTCTTGGATTTGGTAGACGATTGGAATACTGAATACCATCATTCAATAATGCAACAACTAATCTGTACGCGTCTTCATCTGCACTACATTTGAATCTTTGATTGATTTGATCAACCAATGATTCTAATGATAGTGCTAACAGTGGATATGCAGTTTTCAAAATTCCCATGATTTCATCGACATATTCCCAAGGTTGTCTGATTCCATTAGCACTAGCTGGGGTCGAATTTGTAGCATTTGTTCCATTAGTTGAACCATTTGAGCCATTCACATTTGCATTTCCAGCATCATTGCCATTTGCACCAGAGTTGGCAGCTGTTGCGGAGTTTGGTCCTTGTGGACTATTTTGACGATTCGCAACAGCAATTGCTTGTCTTTGAATGACTGCAAAATCCTCTTTAGTTGTACGCAATTGGAAATGTAGTGCTTGTGGATATGTCTTTGCAATACGAATCAAAACATGACGAACTAACTTGGCTTCCTTATGCGATAACGACGTCAATAATTGTGGGATAAATGTGATCCAGTACCAAACTGGAACTTCACCTTTATACGACTCGAATGCTTGTGATAATGCACCAGTGGAATCATCCAAGCTAATCAACCAAAGAATACGACAAAGTAATTTTCTGGTTTTACCATTCTTATAAAGACCAGCAGCTTGTAAATAACAACTGATGGCATTGTTTGCATAAACAATTTCATTAGGATTTTCTTTCAGACGACGATCATTGAAATGTCCCCATTCAGCCCATGCTTTAGCCAAGTTCAAATCGATTTGAACAGCTGTTGCAAATGCTTGGTTTGCTTCATCCTGTGCTTTTAATTTTGATAAGAACATACCTTTTAATGTGAAAAATTCAGCCTTTTGTTGAGTTACAAAATAAACCAAGTTAGTGTTACTGATAACATCTAAACCTGTGTTTAGTTCATTTGGATTTTGATAATGACATTTAGCTTGTTCCCTTAATTTCAAGAATGCTTCCTGAATTTCAATGTTTGGTAGTGTATAAATCTTGGTTAATTGATTAATACAAATATCTGGCATGTTATGTTTACGTGCAACATGAGCAAATCTGTTGATAACCCATGCAATTTCATGATAACCACGATATGCATAACTATTTGCATTACCATTACCATTAGCTTGTTGTAATGCTGGAATAAATGGCATATAAACCTTATTAATGACACCAAAAGCATGTTGACGCCATGTAATAAGATCATTCCAAATACTTATATCATCCCAAATGTTTGGTAAGCGCTCTCTCCAAGCTTGTAACACTCTTTTAAGTTCTTGTGATTTGTTATCAATGTTTTGAGCATTAGTTGTTAACAAACTGGCGTAGACCTGGCTTGCTTCCATGAACTCAACATATTGTTGAAAAGTATGTAACAATGGTATATGAGCATTTGTAAATCTTTTTGGTAAGCCATGCCATTTACGTAATGCCAATTGAATACCTTCATCACATAATTTTGATAAATCCTGTAGAGACTCTTTTTGTTGGGAAAAACCTTGGAGACATAGGAAGGTTTCAAAGATTTGACGACGTGGAGTTGGAACATCCATAACCGTTTTAACAGATTGTTCAAGAGGTTCTTTATCAGCAGTCCAGTCCGCAACTCTCCAACCACATTCTAATAGAAGATCAGTGAATCCTTCATGTTTAGCCAATTCAGTAAGAATATCCCAATGTTGAAGTTTTTCAGCACATAAAATCCAGTTATCTTCCCATAAAGCATATTCAGATTCTCCATAAGGCAATGCACCAGAACGAGCTTTGATCTGTGCAGCTTCATATAATTGTAATGCCTTGTCCCATAATCCAATTTGTTCATAGGAAAGAGCAGCATTAGTTTCAGAGTACTTGGCTCTTCTTCTCCACTGTCCATAAAACATATCATCTTCTTGCAATGTAGCATAAATTTCAATTAATGCATCTTGGTTAGTTTCACGTACAACCTTATTCTCAACCAATGGTTCTTCTTCAATTTCTTCCAGGTTTTGTAAAGCTGGATACCACGCATCAAAAGTATAACCCAAGTATTTGACTAAATGTGGTGGCAGTTGAAGATCAGGACATTCACCAATACCTTCTAAAATAGATTGGATGACATTTGGACGAGCATCCGCTTGACGAGAATGATAGTCTTTTGACAATAGTGAAACCAAAACTTCTCTGAATCCTGCTTTTTCACGACGTGCAACTGTTGAATAAGCTACTGGGAACATATTAACCCATGCTTTATGAACTGCAGTAGGACTCAAATAGAATAAGCTAACCATTGGTTTGATGATATCTGAAGCTTTGATCGAGTTCAAGTTTGAGAGGAATTCATGTTGTCTTTTTAATAAATCTTCAACACCATCAAATGGTTCAGATTTTTCATCACCAGTGATTTTTTTGATTTGATCTAACGTTGAAAATTGATAACTATCAACCAACTTCAATGGATGATCACCATCAATTGATCCATACAACAATTGAAGAGCTTGATTCAACCATCTGTACTCGGCTAAATATTCCCAATTTTGTTCTCTTATGATATAGTATAATCTGCTATTTATATCCTTTTCAATACTATCATTTAAAATTGACATTAAGCGCCCACGAATAGATGCATCAGCTAATCTGGTACCAACCAAAAATGGCTGTTCCATTCTGATAGTTAACTCAGAACAAGCCAAAGATTTATCCTCAAAAATATCAACTATGATTTTATAGAATTCTTTTGATAATGACAGTTCTCCTCTTAGCTCAAATACCAACATCTTGACTAAAATCGCAGCTTTTTCTTTGATTGTTGGGAAAAGATCAGTTGCGGAAAAAACCCAGCCTCTCACTATTCCAATTATTTGTTTTAAAAGATTGATATCCAATGATCTATCAATCAACTGGGCCAATAAGGTCAAAAAGATACGTCTTTGATCACCTAATGTTGAAATTCTCATAGATGAGATATATAAGATCTTTTCCAAAAGTTTTGTAGTCATTCTAGCTTCAAATTCAACTTGTGGAGTAGAGTTATCAGTTTGAGCAATTGAAATATGATCTTTACAAATTTTTGCAAAGGTTCTAATCAAACTTTGAACCAAAGAGTCAAGAATTTTTGGATAGTAGTTTGAAAGTGTCCAAGCTAATGTAACACCAGCTGCAACGGAGTTGGTGTTTTGTAAGTCTTCAGAAACAATTGTACCCAATAATGACAAAAATGATTTAACATCTTCAGTTTGCTCTTTTTCATCGGAAATCTTAATGATAGCCTTTAAGATTATTCTTAAAACTTTTTGCAACCCTTCTTGAACATCATGATTGTCAGAGTGCAAGCATTTGTCCAGCAAAGTTTGTAAGAAACTAATATTCTCAACAATCCATTCAGCTGATTTACCCTGAAGTGCAATTCCTAAAACATCTAGTGCATTCAAGCAGAAACCCAAGATATTTGGAGTTGACAAGTCTGCTTGAATCAAAAACTTCTCAAAAAATGCAAGTTTCACAGTAACCTCAGACCAATAACCTTCACTCAGCAATTTGTTGAGAATGTATAGAGCCTTTTGACCAAGTTCAATCTCTGAAGCTCTCTGTGGACTAATACATATGAATCTAATTAAGAAGGTAACACATGCTTCCCTTTGATGGAATGGAACTGCATAATTATTTGGAGTTGTTATGTCAGAACTAATAATATCCAAAGAACTGTTATCACCTTCCAGTAGCTTTTCCTCATCCTTTTCAGTTAAGTTGGAGGTAGCGACAGGTGATTTTGACGTGTCTTCCATTGCATCATCTGAATCTAGAGATTCTTGCTTTGCCTTGATTTCCCAATTTAAGATCAATTCAGCAAGTTCAATTGCAAGTGTTTGATTTTCTTCACTTGCACTAGGCATACTAGTTAGTTTACCCATATAAGTGATGATGTTTGGAATGAAATGATCTCTGGCAATATAGAAAATATCCGCATGGTGAATCAGAAACTGGTAAACAGTCAAGTTTTGAACAGTGTTATTCTCAGATAAAACACGTCTGACCCATTTGATCCAACCAGTGGTTGAGCCTCCTTGAGTCATACGCTGTGACATCACTGGGGCTAGCAAATCCAAAGCCTGTCTGACCAAATATCTAACATCCATTGAGTGAGTACGCAACAAAGCAACAAAAACTCTGGTAACAATCTTAACAGGAGTTTCATAAACAGAAATGAAATAAGAAGTGACAACGTAGGCTGCCTGTTTGGTTAATGTATCTTCTAGTTTGATGAAGTTCCAACTGAATTTGATAACATCTTTGCGCAAATCAGCAGTTAATTCAGGAGCATATTTGATCAATAACGCTGATACTTGTAGTAATTCAAATCTTAATCGATCTATTGATCCTGCAGTATGTTTGGTAACCATTTCATCTGATGCTCTCCAAATTTTGTTATGAACTAAATCTAACCACAGTGGAAGTTTTGAGCTCCCAGATTTTTCTGCTAGAGCATTTAAATTACCACTCTTTTCACCTTCTGCAATCACAATGGAATGAAATATGTGTCTCAGAATAAATAAGCGTGAGTTTAGTGATTTATTCTCTGTTGCAAAGTTGATCGCTTTAGACATATATTCTTGACGAATCTCTGAACTTTCTGATTTCACAATGTTCTCAAATATAAAGTCTTCCAAACGTGGTGAGACTTTGATGTTCAATGAACACAACAGGTCAATAAAACCAATGATAATATCAGAGTCTTTTGGATTACCCATAAAGAATGAGACAAATAATAGTTGAAGTTTTTCTATAGCCTGTTTAATACAGAAATGGATTGGGGATGTTAAGGGTGCGGATTGTTCAATACCAATGATTTCCTGTGAAAGTGATGAAACATCTAATAGTAATTGTTTATGATTAATCAACCATTCTAAATCTGATTTCGACAATTCCAAAACTAAGTCAATAAAATTTGCAAACTTGATACATTTGTTTGAAGGTTGAGTTTCCTGAGAAACACTATTGTAGAAGGCATTGATATTGTCTTTCATATAAGCTCTCAATTGAGGACATGTGTCTAATCCAACAAAATATGCTAATTTGGTACCTAACTGTCGACTCTCAAACTGCTGTAAAAAGTACTGATATGATTCTTGTGGGAAACGATTCAAGAACTTTCCAATTGGTGCACGGAATGGTGAGTTTTGCTTGCGACGCAAATTATCTTCCAGATATTGCAAAGTTCTGATAATTTCATCCATAAAGGTAAAGGCCCTTGGTGGTAATAAATGAAAAATATTGAAGATTGCCACAATGATTTTGACAACTGGGTTATTGTCAAGCTCTTCCAAAACAATCGCATTCAATGTAGCCGGCTGAGCCCAAGCTTTAAGATGATCTAGTAATTTTCTACCAATTTCAACTTTGAAATAAGTTATCAGCAACTCTAAAAGACGGGCTAAAGCCTCTAAACCTGAAACAGTCAATTTCTTATGATCTGATAAATTCATCAGCATTGGACGCAAACCATTCTGTAATAATTCTTTTGGAAGTTTGGCATTCTGTGATAAAACTTGCTCTAAACCTTTATGAGAAGCATCAATGATTTGTGTTGATTTGGCACAGAGAGTTTTGAAAAACACAGCCAAAATTCTAATTCTTGTATGACCTTGTTGACTTGAAGTAAATTCTGGATTGGTTAAAGCCAATGACAGTAATTTGATACATACAACTCTGAGTTTAATAAGCTGTTCTGATGTACGATGTTCAGACACTTTTTGTGCAGTTGTTAATGATTCGTCTTCAGCATCAACTAGTGTTAAAGCCTCCATCAATAATCTATTTAATTCTTCATTAAATGTCAAAAATGAGTCTTCTAGACCAAGGCAGAAGGTGATTGCGTCAATGTTACCAATTTGCATTGGGAATGGTAACGCTCTAAGCGGTTTACCAAAAATAGGAGTTAACAAAATGCTCTTCGATTTTTCAATCATCTTTGAAACTTGAACCTTTGTTGTTGCAGATAATGCTTTCAAGGCTTCTTGTGAGGTTTCTCGGACAATTGAGTTCGCATTGCTCAAATCATAAACCAAAGCTCCAATAATTGCTTGAAATGGTTTCTCCAATACATCAGCCTCTGTTGCACCCTCATTTGCTCTTACCAGAACATCTAATATCAGGGATTTTGCATTTTCACAAACTTCATGCGGTGCTTCAGGATTGGTATCTCTCAAAACGTAAAACATTGAATGAACCAATTCAAATTGACGAGTTTTGAACCAAAATATTGGAATTTCAAGATCATTCAACATAGTTTTCAGCCCCAATGTACTAGCTAGTTTATTGTAATAAACCTCATCATAACTTGAATGAATGAAAGAGTTAAACAATGAACGCAACACCGGAAATTCCAATGCCTTTTCTTTGGAGCCAAATATTAAAACTGCAGTGTTATAAATTACTTTGATCGCCTCTATACCCATTTCTCTAACCTCAAACATATATGAGCTCAATGCATAAATGATAGCATCAAACATCACACGTTCTGAGATAACCACTTTACCTTCTTTATCAGAAACCAGAAATGGACGTTGATTTTTCAGTTTTTCAGTCAATACTTTACCAATACTTAGTATGGTAAAGTGCTCTGCAATACTTTTAACCAATGATGCAGCTTCTTCTTTGGTTTCATCAATTGACACAGCATAAAAGATTGCTTTATATAAACGTAAAGTCAATTCCTGTTCACGTGCAAGCTTTTCTTTACTTATGATGGTATCTGCCTCAAGTTCATGATCTAACCTCACATTATCGTCAGTAATTAGTTCAACAGCCTTTGCTAACGTAGAAGCATATCCTTCAGGGATTTCATGTGACGGTATGAATAGTAAAAATATCTTCGACAAATAATTGAAAGCGTTAACCCTATAGTAAGACTCAGCTCCCATATCTTCTAGGACATCTAGTGCTGATTGCAAAGCAGGTGTTACTGATAGTGGTGCTTCGGTTGGAATACCTTCAATCATAAAGTTTGCGTTGATTACTTGATTTAAACTTGAAACAACTGTCAAGTTTTGATGTGGTTTGACAAAACGACGATTTCTTCCACCTAGTTTACCTAAAATTCGAAAAGTTGAATGACTGTGTTGGTGATTATAAGGTAATGGTCTTAAGTGTTTCCATAATGCACCCATAATTTCATCAATTACAGGCTCAATAATTGGATCAAAATATTCTGCAGTCAAATTATCAACACATAACTCTAGTGTTCTTAAACCTTGATTAACCAATTCTTGAGAGCTATTCAATGCTAACACCAATGGTCTCATCAAGTAATTCAAGTGAGGAACTAAAACACTCAGTCTAACAGGAACAGTTAAACATAATTCCACATACATATCACGTTCATGCTGACGACGTGCGTTTAAAATCATTCTGTTCAAAGACTCTAGTAAAACTTGTAGTAATGGCATGATCTCTTTATAAAGATTTTCAAACCGCCCACCTCCGATACTTCTAAATAATGTTCTTATCAAATGGAAGTAAGCGATTGGTTCTTTGGAAGTTGTTGTTAAATCCAATGAAGTTAGGATCAATTGATTCAAATGTGGTAAAATGACTTTTTCATTTAGAGTTGGAAATAAGTTAACACTCATAAAACATAATTTGAACAAACGAATCAGGATGTTTGCCTTGACTATATCGGTGGATCCTAATTCTGGCAGTTTTTGTTTCAAAAAGGATATCAAAATACCTGAGAAATTAGGAGAGGTATTCTCATTTGCTAAGAAATATTGTGGGATATGCAGTAATGATGATTCAGTTAGCATTGTTTCATAGAGAAATCCAATTTCTGCTTGGACAATCTCGTTAAATGTTGCAGCATCAATGTGCATAAAAATAATTGCAAAATTCTCCATTAATTCCTTTTCTTCCTTTGATGAAGTGACAGGCAATGATGGTGCATTCAAATCATATTTTGGTCTATTCTTGATAATTTCATCGTAATTATTTTTAGATGAGTTTGAAAAAAATCTTAGACCAGAAATACACTCACGAAACAACTGCCTTAATATTGTAACTTCTTCAAATGAGAAAACTCTTGCAAAATCATTCCATTTAGCATTTTGTGCTTCCGTTTGGTTTGCTGGTGGTGGTGGGTTGAAATTTTTCAAACCGAAACTAATAGTTTTCAAAAACTGAAGCAAAGTACGGAATAGATAACGAGCGTCTTTCAATGGGTCATTATTTGGTGGTTGACTAATGACAATTGGGACCACTTTTTGAATATCAAAAATATCAATATCTTTACCTTCTGGTGCAATAACCTCATCAGTCATTTCAATATCTCCATCTGTATCTTTTATTTTCTTATTTTTATTCTTCTCCTTCAGTTCTTCAGCTACAATTTCTTCTTTGATTGATTTAACGTAAACTGCCATATCACCATCTTGGAAGTCATTTGCGTCTTTCTCATATAATTCTTTTTGATTATTCTCTTTTTTCAAACGTTTAGCTTCAATTTCATCATGATGCTTCATTATATTTGAGTATTGTCTGTTTAAGGATTGGAACCTTTTGGTAAATGCATCAATAATTAACATGAATAGAGGTCTTCCTTCAGCTTTTGAATTCAAACGCATAATTCTCTCAACCAAGTTTAACAACAGCTTGGCACTCATGATCTGAACAGTCAAAGCTAGAGAGCTATCTTGTAAATGATTACAATACATTGTGATTGTCTTCAAGATTTTATCAGTTGATAGTTCATTTCGAACATTGTGAACAAAATCTGCAACTATACTGTACGCTAATGGGCGTAGAGATTCATAAGAAGTTAAGCCGTCACCTATTAGAACTTTTTCATCAAACAGCAAATCTAGTTTTGGAATGAACAAGTTCCTATATGGAGTTGTTAAAATATGGCGAAATGCATGTAATAGCTCTTTTCTCGCGGCTGATAATTCACTTGGACAATCTTGTAATAATCTCATGATAGAATCAGGAACTAATTCTGTGTGATTTTTCAGCAAAGTTTGAGAATAACCACGAATGAAAATATAAGCCAAAAATGAAGCAGCTTTAACTTGAGCTAATATAAAGTCACCGTACGTTGCACGATTTTTGATTGCGGGTGTAACTGAGGTTAATCTCTTACCATTTGCTTCTGCAAGTTTACGAGCTTCAGCCTGCTGAACAGCTTCTAATTGTAATATCTGAATGACGTATGGAATAAACTCCGGCAGTACAGTATTAACCAACTGTTTATATGACGATGTCAAAGTAACCATGATAATTGGACATTCTGCAATCGTTTTAAATGAATGCATGGCTTGCAACAATTGTTTGGGTTGTGAGTCTTCACCTCCCAGAAGTGGAGAGCCCGGAAGTTGTTCTTGTTGCGAACTTGGTGTACTAACACTATCATTCAATGGATTAAATGTATCTTTCACCAATTGGTCCATATTTTTGTACATTTCAATAATCAACTGGATGAAGGGCTCAGATTTATCAGCCAAGATAGTCTTATAAGTCTTGAATAACGTGGTGAGGATCTTCAAACATAAGACTCCGTTTTCTTCATTATCAACTTTCAATAGATTTTGCAAACTATCGTTAATATCAATAGCATATTTTTGAAAAGCCTCATTCATTGTTGAGCGATGCAAAACCTCCAGTATCGAGTTTCTCAACTTATGTTCATATGACTGGCTGGAGAAGCTGACTGGGATTGTGTTCAATAATTCTAAATAAACAGGAATTAATTGTGATAAATAATATTCGTAATCAGCTGCACCCGTATAAGCTTCAGTGATATCTGACAATTCCGACACCACTGAGTACTTAGTTTTGATGTCCACATCTTCTTTCAATCTGGACACGAAAGTGTCGATTTGATCCGAGTTTGAAGACATTGTTCTTAAACTAAAAACAATAACAAATGACTAAACCACGTAAAAAATAACTGATTTCTAAAAAGCAAGTCGTGTTACACAGTGAATGGTATCTTATGATGCCCTGGCACTAAACAGAGGTGTTTATGCCTTTTCAATCACTCGGAATTCAGTTAAGATTTTTGATTTACTGAGAAGTAAAGTTCAAAATGTAAACATTTTTTCACTGCTAAAAAAAATGGTGGAAATAAAGATTCAACGAAAAAATAAATTTCACGTGATATTCACGTGATAATTTCCAACTACAGAAATCTGGTTTGTTAAACGCACGACTCAAGACTTATTAGGATTTAATTGCAAGAACCTGGGTTAGTTGTAGCAGTACTGGGAGTAACATCTTTTGCACATGTTTGGAACTGTTGACTGATTGTTGAGTAATGACAAAGACCTTTCACGTCTGTCAAATTCCCTCTTCAAAAGAATACACCCAACACATTGACTATAATTTGGATCAATTGTTGAATTTGCATATGTCATGATGTTATAGCCATTTTGCATGACGGCATTAGCCTCATCAGAAGAGTACTTAAGTTTGAAAGTTGATGTATTTGATGAGTATGAGTAAAACTGATTAGCATAATAACCAACTATTGGTGGTAAATACTGATTGACTTGTGTTCGATAACTTGAATTCAACTCGAATTCACGACGAACATTATAGTTTTCCAAGTAACAGCCAAAAAATGTCGGTTTTTTATTTAAACCCTCCAGTTCTATTGTATCGACAGATGGTATTTTGGGGAAAATATCAATCTCAATAATTTTTTTATTATAACTTATTGAAATCAAGGTAGTTGAGTGATTTGAATTGTTATATCTCAAGGAAGTATTTTCTAAAATAGCACCATTTGGCCAGCCATGTTTGTCTGAAGTGGAATCTAATGCAAAAATGACATCCACTTGCCTCTGTTTTTGTAAAAAAGGTTGAAATGGTATGTTTTGGCCATCTTCACCACCATCAACCATATAAAGTTGTTTTTTCTCAAAAACCTCTGAGCCTTGAGTTGGTAGGAACTTATAAAATGGGTTTGGTGAAAAGATGGCATAATCTGGATGCTTTCGGGGATCAACATCATTCTGTTGGGAAGTCAAACCAAATAAATTCAAAACTGCTTTAATTGCATGATATTTATCTTTTGATGATGATGAAGCTAATTTCCAAATATAAACGAAAACATTATTAAATAGTGATGAAGATGTCCCAGTGAGAAACCCAGCATTATCGTAATTATTGAAACAGATTGTCTTACCTGATATGTGGAAACTGGGTAAACCGTTAACTAAATGTGAGCCCAAATATTTCAAATTTGCAAATATTTTTAAATCCCATGAACCAAACTCAAATGGCGTGAACTCAAAAATTGTTGAGTTTACGCTACCTTTACCAACCCCCGGACTCCTTAAGTTTGATAGAATTATTGGAAATGGTTGATCAAAAGATTTAAATGATGGTAGCTTTATGACATCAGAAAACTTTTTGTTTGGTGATCTGGAGTTTTTTGGGAATATTTTCCTTGATAGTGCTCTTCCCCAATAATCAGTTAGTGATATTTGGAATCCCGATAATTTTTTACCCCGTACTTCAACATGTAAGTTTTTATAAAAGTCAAACAGTTTTTTAATCATCTTCAATGAAATTGCATTTGATGAAAATTCGAAATTCTCTAGTACCGAAGTTGGTGACGATGGTTCGTCTTTTCTTCTAAAGATATCTTTGAAGAACGTCAAAAAATTTTCAAACCAATCCTCAACTGATTGTGGTTTTGCAATTAACTCTCTTTTTTTGATTAGTGTATCATTATTTCTTTCTTCAATAAACTCCTCATAAAATTCTCTTTTCGTCATAGTGTTCTGCAACTTTTCATAAAATTCATCGTCACTATCGTCAATAAACTCATCACTCAAAACCTGTACGTCTTCTCTTGAGACTCCAACCTGTTTTAAATCCAGAACACCTTCTAATAACGGTTCTGAAAAATCCCACTCTTTCTTTAATAGTAAAATCGGAGTGAAATCACTTAGTACACTTGACATCACAATCCAAGAACCTCCACTAATACCACTTATGTAAGAGGTTGCTTGTAACAATCCTCCTAACTGACCTGATTTTGTACTATTGAGTGATCTATCATCAAAAGCAGCTAATGCTCCTGCACCGTTAAGAAATGATCTATAGCCACCACCTGAAAATGCCAAACCTATAGTTATTGGCTTTAAAGATGAAAGAAAAAACTCCTTTGCATTGAACTCTTCAATATTCAACCTATCTATCAATTGGTATAAACTAATTTGAGTTTTATTTTGCCTGCTCTTGATATAATCAGACTCATTCTTGTTTAAGTGAATTGCTTCTCTGACATAAGTGAAATTTGCTGGACAAATCACTGGATATGGTGCATAATCGTGTTTATTTTGATGAGCTAAACATATAGTTAAATATTTAAGTAGGGCTAACAGAAAAATCCAAACAATCATGGTTATAATATGACCATCAAGCTTTAAACCACTGAATAGATTAGCTTAAATTGAGAGGTGATGCTTTAGTCACTTAATGTTAACAATTAAATCACAAAACCAAAAAATTATTATAACTTAAAAAAAAAAAACAATCAATCACTCTTCATCAGCTTCTAGAGCCACAACAGTCAATGAGTTGATGACATCAGGAGCTATTTGTTTAACAAGTTCCAGTGCTTTTATTATTAGCTGTGGTTTTATGCTGGTTGTATTATTTTCGTTTAGTTTAGTATTTTCAATAGGTGAAATTGGTTGATCTTTGAGCCAGCCAATAACTAATCCATTATCAGAAACTTCCATTTCTTGAATATTTGGATCCAAGATGGTGTTGTTGCCAACGATGGCAATAGTAAAGATGACTGGAATATCGACATCCAGCTTATTAAGGTCTAGTTCATGGAAAGTTGGTTGCTCTTCAATTTCTGCATCATTAACACTTGAAATTAGTTTTGGCAAATAGGTGGTTGATAACGCTAAATAAGAAGCAAAAGAAATCAAAGTTAGGGGATGTGAAAAATTGGCTGTAACTAATGCATCAACAGTTAACTGGAAAGCAAATTTGGATGTTAGACTCAAAGCATCTGGTGAAATATGTTCTGAGTATAATGATTGTAATGCTGAAGATAAGTTTGAAATGAAGGTAGTATCGTCTCTTTCACCAGCAATCTCAACATCCACTTCAACAAGTGAGTCAACAGTGGTTTTCTCAACAACTTTGGCCTTAACACTAACTATACATTCTGATCCATCACTAAGTGATACTTTTGCAGATCCGTTAGAGTTTTGTAAAAATCCTATCTGTGCTTCAATAGGTCTGAACTGTTTGCTACTTCTTCCATCAGGCCTTATAGGTGGTGTTTCTTTAAGCGAATCGTATAAGTAAGACCTCTCAGCAACAGAAAGTATCATTGTTTTTGCTGTTTGGAAGATAATTCTGCTAATTACTTTGAATGAAAAAAAAAAATTTCATTTTCACTACAATTTTTTTCTCTTAAAATTTCAAAATATCACCAACAAATAAACAATAGAAACATTATCATCAAGTTTGTGACCAAATTTTAGAGTACTTTTTAATCTTGAAATATGCGAGTAATTGTGAAAATATGACAAAATTTGCAACTAAAACTGCTAGAACTAATGATTTACTATGAACCGATTCATTCAAGTTCCTTAATTGGTATTCTCTCTTGATTAAATATTTCAATTTTCGAGCAATTTGATCCAACTGGACACTAACTGTGTGGTCTAAAATGGATTGCGTATTGTCAATCATTTGCTTAGTTGCTTTAACTTGAGTGAAATCGTATTTTGGCCTCGAATCAAGAATATCAAGATTTAACTTTATGCGTCGTACAGCTCCATTTTCCTTCTTCCACCACGATGCATCTTTTCTCAAGTTGGAAATACATATATCTGCAACAACCTCATGAAATGGCTTGAAAACAATTTTGAAAGTCGAGTCCTTGATATCCCGCTTTTCTCTAATGATGTCGCCATTTTGGTCAGTGATTATTATATTAAGAAACTGATTTGAAATGTATTCGCCAGCATCTACTTCTAGAACAATAAGCTCTGGGGGAAGTGTGTACCTCAAACAATCATAGCCTGGTCTATAAAACTCATCTTCTTTTAGCTCTTTGACTCTAATAGGATCAACATCAAATTCAAGATTTAAAGAAAATGCACAAGACGCCAAAGCCATAATAAGCCAGCTTTTGTTATGCTTCATACTGTAACTTCTCAAACAATACCTCTCCAAATGAACTAAGTAAAATAGATAAACTGGTGACAAAATAACTTTTTAAAAAAATTGACACAAAATCAAAGCAACAACAAACCAGCCAACATAAGACAAACAACTCATCTTAAAGTAAGAGATTATGCCAAATACCTAAAGCAAAACACTATTTGGAGCATTGACGTCTCCATTCGTGTTGTCTGTGTTGAGTGCAGTCTCAACCTTTTCGTCTGAATTATCTTTTTGGGTGATCTTAGTATGTTCATGAACAGGCACCCCTTTCTGCAAAGACAGGCCCCTAGCAGATAATTCCTGGTTCAAAAGATCAATTCTTTCAGCTTGGTTTCTCAAAACAATATTGTTCTCCTTGATTATATTGTTGAACAAAGTTTCATCATTTTGGTCAATTGGTTCGAATTCGTCTTCAGACTCTCCCTCTGACAGTTCAATTTGTTCCTTTTTAATGAGCTTAGTCAACTTAGTGTTTGTTTTCTGTAGTTTCTGTACCTTAGTGCTCAATTCGTCCTTTAATTGGTAAAGTTGCTCATCAGCAACGTCTTTCAAACTAACTTGGAAATCTTGCAACTCCACTGGTCTTTGTAATGACATCTTTTTGTATTTCCTTTTATTCAGCAAGTTGGTTAATCAATGCTCAATTTGCTTATTCAAGACAAAACAATAAATTTTAGTTGCTCCAACAGGAATAGTTTTATTGCTAGAAAAATTATACCACTTCACAAAAAATTTAAAAAACCAGAATTCTTCAATATTCAAAACATTGAGAAATTATTACGTTATATTTTTCTTGAATAGGAATGGGTACTCTGAGCGAATGGGCACTGAATCCAACTGATATCTCAGTAGTTAATACCCAAATTCAACAATTAGAAGAAAAAAGAAACCGTCTGCATCAGCAGCTGGAAGAAGAGCCAGCAAAACAAACAGATTTAAGCTCGATTAAAGCTGAGTTGAAAAGTGCAATTGAGCAAGATGATATTGCAATCGTTGACGAGCTGATTCAAAAATATGGTGATTTTCCAATTTTTAATGAATTCAAAGAACTTCTGCTTAAACGTGAAGAACTGATTGTTTTACAGAAAAATGAGATCGATATTTCTCAACTTTCTAAAGCAATAAATGACATTGGAGCATTTGAATTTGAAAAGCTCAGACAGTTGAAGGATTCAATTTCAAATGACAAGCTAGAAGCCCAATTTGATGATAAGATACGGTCATTCCAACCGCAGTTATTACAGATATTTAAAGATTGTTTATCTGATTCCAATTGGATGAATTCACCAACACCAACCCCGGCATTAACAGAATCTTTCAATAATATAGTCAATCTACAATCTCTATTATTCGACCAACCGGTTTACCCAAACTCAATTTGGGCATTTGAGCAAATATCAAATGTATTCAAAATTAGTTTTGACTATCATTTCAACTCACAAAGAGATACAAATCGTATTGATAAACCAGAATTGTTTTTTGAGTACACTACTAAATACCTAGGAAACCATCTAGCAAAAATAAACAGCATTTTCAGTTTATTGAACACCAATTATAAAGATCTAAAATTCTCATATAATGAATATATCACGTCAATCTTACCAACTATCAAATCAAAAATCAGTCAAGATTTAGCCATCGTTAGAAAAGACGTTAATGCAAATGATGAGTCAAAACACTTGCTGATTCATCTGATTCGTGAAACAATAAATTTTGACAAGTTATTGGTTTTCAAGTTTTACTATGATCCGTTCAACAATGGTCAGATTTGGAATGGATTATTTGAAATTTTTGAATACTCTGACCTCAATATCTTGTTGAACTATGAAGTTAAGCTGAACATAACTAATGCAGACTCAATCATTTCTTCATCAACTGTTTTCAACATTGATTACACTTCAGTTGATTCATCAGAACTTAAACCAACAATCTCTGCAATTAAGTTGAAATACTTATTTGAGAATATCACAAAAAACTTCCAATTGTTTTTTCAGCCAATGTATGAAGATAACTTGAATTTGCAGAAGTTTAAGCTCAATTTTTTTGCTAAAATCTATCTAAGATTTTTGGAGTCATATTTACAAAGACTTCGTGATGGCTACGATGCATTCAATGAGATCTTCAAAAAAACAAAACACTTGTCACCAGGCTCAAAATCAAATAGTGAAATAGATATTACTGGAGTTAATGGTCTTGAAAGAATTCTAAAAATTTATTGTTCATTGAAATTTACAATTAATTTACTTAATTATTATGATCAAGATTTAATCTTCAACCAGCTAAATATTTTATTCAATCAAAAGTCTGCTGATAGCTCAAAATCATTATTTACCTCAATTTTAGACAACTATAATGAAATCACAAACAAATCATTTGATTTAATTCATTCATTCTTTCATAAAATAATTCAAGAATTGTTGAAAAATTATAATGATTTGAATAATTGGAGCTCAATCGAAGATCAAAATGCAAACTATACAATTTCAGCTGAGTTATCAAAATTGATTTCAACTTTGAGTGATTTAATAGAATTTTTATCACATGTTTTGCCTCAGCAGGATCTTAAAGTTGTTAAGAATAATATTTCAAATTCAATCACAAAACATTATTTAAGTAGCATTATAAAATCAAACCACTTCAATAAAAATGGTGTTAAGCAATTAGAAGTTGATTATTTGACTTTACTGGATAGATTATCATTAACAAAGAAATTTCCAAATTTTTTCAAGATTATTGAATGTTTCCAAGTGATGAATTTAACTAATGATCAGATAGTTGACTATGGAAATTACTCTAAGCTATCACAGTTTGCAAAATCTGGAAACTTTCATCAACTGAGGGAATCTTTTCAATTGAAATATTTGACCGATAGTGATATAATGGACTTGTTATTGCGTATGAATTGAAATGATCAATTTTACTAAATCAGGTACCCATTTTCAGTATTATACATTTCCTCCAACTGTTGAACTTCTTTTTCAATCTGAACTTGATCAATTGTTGACGTTGTAGAACTATTCCACTTTCTAAAATTTTTCAAGATTTCACTGAAATTCGAAATCATACCCGTTGGACCAACATCAAACATGCTTTCTTTGTATTTGATGTTTACCCATTGACCATCATTATCATCGCAATCATCATCTTCTGCGTCTTCAGTTTCTCCTGTTGCGTCACCATCTGAAGTTGAATCTTTCAAATTCGACACAGTATTAATGCTATTATTATTCATATCATAGTTATCAATGAAATGTTCCAAGACATGATCAACGACTTTCCAGCCATAAGCATTTGCAAACCTTCTTCTTACAAAAATATTGTTATGTGCATCTGGTGGTAATTTAACTAGAACTTTTCTCCAATTCATACCTTTATGCCATTCTCTTGCAATTTCATCTTCCAATTCCTCAAATTTTGCCATTGGATCTAAGTTTTGTATAAAACTTCTCTGCTTTGGTTCAAATTTTGGTATCGAACTTGGTGTGTAAATTTCATCATGAACAATAACTTCAGTTCGAGAATTTGGATCAATTATATATTTCATTGGAGGTAAAGGAGGTAATAACACAGATGCAGCTGATTCAATCATCGAAGATTTTGGGAATAACACTGGATCTTTTTCATCAGCATTTGAGTTTGTCGATTCTTGTTTTGTTTGAGACCTGGTATATTGCGATTGAATATTTGGCCCTAGCAGGCTGATTGCCTTTTGAAAAGGATCAATCAGATTTTTCGTGACTTTTGAGATCATGTCATTATCATCAGACTCTGCAATATCATTACCAATATTCTCATTCAGATTATTTGGTATCTTCACTGTGTTGGACTTCAATTTGTCTTCATCTGAAATATCCTTATTCAGCTTTGATAAACTTCTCCAGTCCAAATATAGTAACGCAGCAGAATACAACGGAACAATACCATCATTGACTGCATTGGCATATACTGTTCTATTCTTGAATCTTTTCAGTGCTCGATGAGTTGGGCCAGTTGGTAATAGTTTTAAAAGTGGCTCTTCATTATCAATTCCTTCTAAACCCAAGTCTTGTCCAGTTCGTCCCACAATACCAGCTGTCAGTGCTAGTTTCACATACGCAGGGTTATCTGTAACAATTCCTAGTAGTGGTGAAGCCAAGGTAATGAAATTGACTGGCTTGACTTTCTGGAAAAACCAAGGATAGTTAACCTCAATGTATGCAATCATAAAGGTTTGAACTAATCCACCTAATGAGTGACCAATAAACGAGATTTTGGTAATGCCACCGGTATAAAGATCATTCACAAGGTGCTCAGCCGCTGCTCTGCCCAAGAAATTGACACCTTTTTCAGTCCTGCATGCATTACCATGGTATCCACGAACAATTAAATTCTCTTCACTCTTTGAGGACAGTTTATCTAGTTCATCTTTTAAGTAAAACATATCTGCACCGGTATTACTGTGCAGGCCATGGCTCACAAACACCAGATGGGTCTCTTTGCTGGGTACTTGTTTGGGTAGATTCCATAAATCTTGGGTATCTCGTCTGTTGACAACTATGTTTTTAGTCAGGCTACCCAATTTCGAGCATTTCAAGTCAAGACATTCAATATTGGAACCAATAATCAGCTCAAAACCAACTTCAATACTCGGACTGAAGATTATTTGGCTTATAACATCCACAACCCAGACATATTTCTTTTTGATCGTATGTAGCGATAGTTCTTTGATGAACGATTTACCCGGGCTCAAGTTAGGATCAAAGCTTGGTTGGTCTGCAGTCACAAAGGTGGTTTTGTTATGATCAAAATCCTCTGTTCGCACATCAACGTACAAAATGTAAGGTCCCATTAAGAAAGCAGCTCTCATCGGTAATGGTTCAGTGTTTTTGACTTTGAGCCATAATGAGTCCAAATTCTGTGAAATCTTAGCTATATCTTCCAATGGCTCTTCCCGTTCATATGTTACAACATACCGCTCCAACTGTCCCACTTTCACAGCTCTTGTGGACCGGTAAAGGATATCAGACTCCATTTTTTATGTATTATTATTTTGAAAGAAAGCAAAGTAATAGATAGTGTAATTTTTTTTAACTATGTACAAAATTTATATAACATCTAAATGGTCTTCTATGATTCCTCTTCTAACTCAGCAAGCAGCCTTTTGGCCTTTAAATCTGAATCGAATTTCGCCATTGCATCAATTAAGTCGTCCAGTTTCTCACCAAGGAGTACGGAATCAAGATTATGCATAGTGAACCCGCATCTGTGATCAGTAACTCTGTTCTGTACATAATTATATGTTCTAATCTTGTCTGATCTGTCTGTGGAGCTCACCTGATCAGTTCTGGCCTTTCTTTCCTTTGCTTCTTTCTCAATCCGTTCCTTCTCAGCTATTCTTGCTCTCAGGATCTGGTAGGCTTTAGCCTTATTCTTGTGCTGAGAACGCTCGTCTTGCATCGAGACAGTGATCCCAGTGGGTATATGTGTCAGTCTGACAGCAGAATCAGTGGTGTTAACATGCTGGCCACCTTTACCACTGGATCTCATGATATCAATTCTGACTTCGCCAGGCTGGAACACTTTTTCATCAGCTCCTTCTTCTTTACTTTCACCCATCTGCGGCAGAACCACTATCCCTGCTGTCGAGGTTTGTATTCTTCCCTTGGTATCAGTTTCTGGAATTCTCTGCACTCTATGAACTCCTGCTTCAAATCTTAGATTATTATATGAGCCTGGTTCATCAATTGTTAGAATGGCTTCTAGTATCCCATTTCCTGAGGTGTTTGTGGTCTTGGAAACAATTGTGTGCTTCCAACCATGGAAATTCGCATACCCAATATACATATTCAGTAAGTCTTCAGTAAAGATCATTGCTTCAGTCCCACCAACTCCTGGTCTAAGCTCCAACATACATGGCTTATCTGCAAATTCATGCTGTGGAAGTAATCTTTCTTTAAGTTTCTCTGTGGTTTTGATCAACTGCGGTAGCAATGCCTCAATCTCTTGTTGAGCATCTTCAGCTAGAGACTCATCTGCCAGTAGGCCTTCTAATTCCTTATAAGAGATCAATTCAGTTAAGTAATCCTTGAACACTTCAACAATGGCTGACAGTTGAGAGTACTGTTTTTGCTGAGAAACACTCAGAACTTCTCCTGCAGACATTTTCTCTTGTAAATTGGTCAAATCAACTGATAGAAGTTGTGCTCTTTTCATTAATGTAGGATGTAGCTGCTCAAACCCTCTAGCATCTGATGCAAACCTTCTAGCAATGCCAAAGACCCTGGGCGTCACAAAGCGTCTCAAACTGAACATGTCGTCAACAGGGCAAATAAATCTTGAATTTATTTCAACTACTGACTTTTTTTTAAATAAATTTTCAATGTGAATTTTGCAAACAGTTCAAGATTGTTGAGTTCAAGACAAAATGGAAAGGTACTCAAAAAACAAACGAGTAGGTGAAGGTACCTATGCTGTTGTGTTTTTAGGGAAGCAGATTGAATCAGGAAGAGATGTTGCTATCAAAGAGATTAAGGCAGGACAGTTCAAAGATGGATTGGATATGAGTGCTATAAGAGAAGTGAAATACCTACAAGAGCTAATCCATGTTAACGTTATAGAGTTGGTGGATGTGTTTTCTGCGGATGAGTCTTTGAACCTGGTTCTTGAGTTCTTACCGGCAGATCTGGAGATGATAATCAAGGACAGAAACTTGTTGTTCAGCCCGGCAGACGTGAAGTCCTGGTTACTCATGACACTTCGCGGAGTTCATCACTGTCATAGAAACTTTATACTGCACAGGGATCTAAAGCCAAATAACTTACTGCTGGCGCCTGATGGCCAGTTGAAGATTGCAGATTTTGGTCTAGCAAGATCGCTAGGAGCACCAAATGAAGACCTGACATACAATGTTGTTACACGGTGGTATAGAGCACCGGAACTGTTATTTCAAGCCAAACATTATACAGAAGCAGTGGACGTGTGGTCTGTCGGGATAATATATGCAGAACTAATGCTTAGAGTTCCATACCTACCTGGAAAAGATGATATAGATCAGTTAGATGTTACATTCAAAGCATTGGGAACACCAACAGAGGAAAAATGGCCCAATGTTAGCAGTTTGCCTGGCTATAACAACATAAAAGTTTATCCAGCACCGTCTAGACAAGAGTTAAGAAATAGATTTATTGCAGCTACGGAGTCCGCTTTGGACTTGATGATCGGGCTAACAGAAATGAACCCCTCGAAAAGATTTACTACAGAACAAGCCTTGTCTTCAGCCTTTTTTAGGGAAGCCCCTGCACCAACTGAACCTGCAAACCTACCAAAATTCACTAAGAAAACTTAATTAAACCGTCGAGATGATTTATAGATTGATTAATGACATGAATGACTTGTGACGTCGTAGATCTAAATAGTAGCGATAGTTCTGCAGTTCTGGATTCTTATGCATGTTCCCTCACTTCTACCTTCAGATGACACATAGCCCAACTCACTAAAGCATTGCTCACATTCATTCAGCGCCTGGATCATTCCTTAAAGCTATTTTCTTATTAAGCACATACTCCAATCAAAATAAGTTTTCAATATTCGCTAGTTATGGTGGCTGTGATCAACTGTGGGCTATTGTTTCAACAGCTATGCGTAAGCAAGAACACGCATAACTTGCAAATAAGGTCCAGAAGCTTTTTAATATAAATTAATCGTACTGAAGTTTAGTCAAGCTTACTCAGACCTCGGCAATCTGTCTCAATGTAAAATTTTTCAAATATGGCTTCAGCAACTTGTTTAGATCTTAAATCTCAATCTAAATTAAGCATTAGGTCTCCCTGTCTTTGTCTGTTGGGATGTTAGTGGGTTTAATTACTTTAATTTTGAATTCTATGAAATTGCCGCATCAAGTATACGCCTACCATAAAATTCTCTTTTCTATCTTCGATCCCTGATGTTTATTACGGGAACTGTTTGTCAACTGTCTACGGGTGTGCGGTTGAGTGTATCTGTGTGATTTACGTGTGCATTCTAACGATAATTTAACTGATATGCACAACGGACATGAATTAGCTTGACACCTTGCAAATTATTTTCTTTTGTATGGACATCTGCACGATCTAGGTTTCTCAGATGTGGGAAAAACATGTTTAGTCACTGAACGGTTGCAGTAAAGTTCACTTACCGTTGTTGATCTGCAGCTAATTGCATTATATTAGTAGTTTTTTTATGAAATAATATATTACCTGAAAAGCTGAAAACACGAAAATCATAGAATTAATAGTGCACTTATTTATACATTTAGTAGGTGATATTCCTGCTTAGGACTACCCAAGATGAACACCATAGAGGAGCTACGTGATAAGATAAGGCAGAACAAGAACAAAAAACCCAGAACGATAGCACCAGAGCTCAGAAAGAAAGTTGCTCAAGCCTGCGATCAGTGTAAAAAAAGAAAACAAAAGTGTAATGGTCTTACGCCCTGTGAAACATGCACAAAGAAACAAATACCGTGCTCATATACGTCTATTGACAGAAGATTGCTGAGGCCGTCTAAAAAAGAGCTAGAGAGGAAAAAACTGGCGTCCCAAAATGAGTTAGGTGATAACAAAAGCAAAAACAATAACAGTGATATGAATAACAACAACAATAGCAATGGCTATTCCAGTGATAACAGTAACTATACGATGAATAACAGCCCTAACAGTTTTGGCACGTCCAATAATCAAACAAAAAGCAATAACTCGAGTACGGTTAATCTACCAGTATCAGTGAATAATATTCCAATGACCCTACAACCTTTATTGAATTTCCCATCACAGTTACCAAAAGATGATATCAATAACATTTACAATAAGTCAGTTTTGTCAGTTGAAGATGGACAAAACTCCCGTCTACTTTACGATTCAAAAGGAAATTTGAAATATGTTGGAGAGAGTTCACCACTATCTTTTTTATTACAATGTCGTAAAGTTTTTCAAAAAGTTATGGGCCCTTCTAAGTTTACAAGAGAAAGCGACAGATTTGATTTGTTTGACACAGAAACTGAAGTGGTTGCTCATCAACTCATAGATTTACCCCCTTTGAATTATGCAAGATATTTGCTTTTATTATTCAAAAAAAATATTAATGAGGTTATTTACGTATATGATGAGAACAAATTGGACTTGTGGTTTTATAAGATCCATGAGATGAATGGGAAACTACAAATTCAAACATCTGATCTGTGCATTATGTATTTGATTATGGCAGTGGGATCTGTTTTTGCCAAAGCAGCACGGAAAAGAAATATATATCCATTCACAGATGAAGAATTCATTCCACCAGAAAATCTGCTATCAAGCGCAAGAATATTATTATATAACTCCAATGATGATGGTGGTATATGGCTGGTTGAGTCTCATTTTTTGATTTCACTATATCATCAAAATAATGGAAGAAGAAGCAAAGCCTGGATGGAATTGGGAAGATCAATTAGACATGCCTATGCACTTGGAATGCATAGAAAATACATCAATGACTCTTTTAATGATCCAAGTTATATTCTACATCGAAGAAACTTATTTAGAAGCTTATATATGGCAGATGTTATAACCTCAATCAACTTGGGTCAAAGTGTGTCAATTTATGAAGAGGATTGGGACGACAAAAATTCATTAAGTGATCAGAAAAGTTTGACTTCAGAAACAGTACAAGGACTTTTGCTCTTATGCAAGATTTATCGAAAGGTTTACTTCAATCCTACAGTCAACTGGAAAGTTGCAATTAAACTAGCGATTGAGCTGAAAAATTTAACTACCAACAGCTCGATAGGTAATGCATTCATGAATAATAGTATCATCCCACCACCGTCATCAAATTCAAATCACCATTGGGTCCTGGTGATGCACTTGATCCATTTATATGGGGTTATTATGTTATCAAGACCATTTTTCCATTGTGTTATATTACAGAAATTGAATTTTATTAAACCTAACCAATTGAAATCAGATGTTAAAGTTGATCCAAAACTTTTAAGTTTTTACCAGTCTTGTGCCAAATCTTCACTTCTAGCAATTAAGTTGATTGAATATTTCTTCTTGAAAGATGTTCAACCACTGAAGCCATTTTTTCTAATTGTGGTTACATTCCATTCTGGTCTAATTGTTGGGATTATTTTATTACTGAGGGCAAAACACATTGACGACGAAATTTTTACTGATCAGGATACTGACTTCATGAATGATACTAGTTTGAATTATTGGCTCAATTCAATGAATGCAGCGATTGCTATTTTGAAGTTTTATGGTGAAGTTGATGATTCATTTGCTAGATATAGTGAAATATTGAAGGATATGCTGAATGATACACATATTCTGGATCTGATCAATCAGCAGACACCAGCAAATACTCAGGCTCAAAGTCAAAGTCAAGGTCCAGCTCAACCCGAAGCTCAGCCACAGGCTCAGCCTCAAGCGCAACCACAGGTTCAGACCCAAACCCAGCAGCAGAATACTCAGTCTACACCCCAGTCTACGCCTCAGTCTCAACCACAGTCCCAGCCTCAGCAACAGCAACTACTGTCTCCAATGCAGTACCAAAATCCGATTCAAAAGCAGTATCAGCAACAATATTACCAACAGCAACAGCAACTTCACCAGGCAGGACCTGGACTCCCAGGGCAGTATCCAAGAGTAGTTTCACCCAATAATCAGAACCAAGGCCAATACCCCCATCATGCAAGTTTGGCTTCAAACAACGATGCTGCAAACCATGAGTCGCCAGGCTTTTTCTTTGACAGACACTCACTTGACAGCAGTATGAAGTTTGAGGAATGGTTACTGCCAAACAACGAGGCACTGAAGGACTTTTCCTATGATTCAAACAGTGACTCAAATCGAGACGACTTATACCACGAGTTTCAGCTAAACAATATGCCAAAGCATGAAGGACAGTTTTTACTTGATGCTATCTACAATGTTGTTGATAACCCGAGCCTGGAACCACAGCCAGTGAACAATAATCAGCAGTACTCAAACACACAGAGTTACCAGCCATCCCAGTCACAGCCGCAACCTCAACCGCAATCACAATCCTACCGTCAGCCTGAACCCCAGAACACTGCGCAGCAGCACCAACCAATACTTATGCACCCAACTCAGCAAGCCCCACAGCAGTATTACCCAAGCCAACAGAACCAACAGCACTAAAGCATAGTTCATAGAGCACGCAAGGCAAAAAGCTGAATTAGTTATGCCTCAACTACTCGAATAATGTAGCCTTTTTCTTATGTAATAATCCTGAGATGAATTTCTGGTCATAAAACAATTGTACAATTAGCCAGTAAAATGAGCGAGGAGTTAGACAGCCACACAGAGCAGCTACTGCCGTTTGCTGATGCACCAAATATTGGTGAGTTGGATACGTTTGTTTGTATTATACGAATCGGAACGCGGTTACTAACCAGACCAAGTTCGTGCCCATCAGAAAGATTCGTATTTCGAGTCCGTACTTAAGCAGAAAGTGCAGGATGCTCTGCAAGTAGTATCGGGACAGAGGTTTGTCCACATGCACCCGGAAGAGATTACAGTAGGTGTGAAGGCTTTGTACTTGGGATTAACTACGCTGATTGGCGCAAGAACTTTAGGCGAAGAATACACAGATTTGATTTATGTCACGAGAGATGGTAAGAGAATACCCAGCTGGAAGTCGAGACTTGGGTTTGTGGTATCATACTCTCTGATTCCGTATTTGGTGACCAAAATCATAAAGAAGTATCTGCCAGAGAGCCATGAAGAGGACGAGAAAAGCTTCAAGCCCAAGCAATCCAAAATTACCAAGCTGCTTCAAGGACTCACATATTCCAAAGTTTTAGACTCGCTAATGAACCTTCACTTAGCATTGTTCTATCTGTCTGGAACCTACTACCACCTGAGCAAACGGTTATTTGGACTGCGGTACGCGTTTGGTCACAAGGTGGATAAGCGTACTGCGGTTTCAAATGGTGGGTATGAGTTCCTTGGGGGCATTATTGTTCTACAGCTGCTAATCAAACTAGTCAACAAGTATAGAGAACTGAATGACGAGCATGAAGAAGATAAGGATGATGATGGTACTATGAAAGACGGGAAAACCATCACGAAAATCCCCAAACCTGACCGATCTTACAATGTTGACCTATCAGACCCCAATGTACTCAAATACATTCCAGAAGTTTCAAGAAAATGTGTTCTGTGCTTGTCGTATATGGTTAATCCGAGCTGCGCGCCATGCGGTCATGTTTTCTGTTGGGACTGCGCTGTTGATTGGAGCCGTGAGCACCCGGAATGTCCGTTATGCAGACAAAGCTTGAACGAGCAAAGCTTGCTACCACTACGATGAATAATAGTATTTAATGCATTCGATCTATGTGTTATTATTTGGATATACTTTGAACTAGTGACCACCAGACTGAAATAAAACGATTTTCTTCTTTTTTTTGCCTTTACTTGTAGATGGCAAAGAATTGTCGATTGATGCTAGATCAAATGAGTCGTTATTAGCTGTTGGTGGTGCTGATATGGAAGATGAAGAAGCTGAGGACCACACACCATTTCCTTCTGGAATTGGATTTACGCGTGGAATAACTTTTTTCTTTGGTAAGGATGGCAGCGCAGGGAATAGATTCTCATCAACCTTTTCAGCAGTTGGTTTGGGTTTGGATCTGTTTTCCAAATAGTTTGGCACATAATTTGATGTGGACGCTGGTGAGCTTCTATTGATGCGAACAGTGGTTGGTGGGGCCGGTTGTAAGTTGGCAAATGTTTTGTACTTGACCGTCTTTTTAACAGGTGTGAATGATTTGGTTGATGTTGGAAGTGCAGGAAACTGTTCGTCCAGCGACTTTTTGGAGTTAGATCTCGAGCTTGACCCACTGCTGTTACCACTTCTACCTCCCCACGAAGCACCGTATATGTTGAGGCTGCTAGCAGAGCCTGGTAATGCAGGAAAGTTCTCTTCATGTTTGGCAATGTTTTCATACTTTGTAACTAATTTTGATAGTTCCAAGTTCTTTTTGGAGTTTGCTGGAAAGATCTCTGATAGCTCGTGGATCAATAAATAAATTTCATCCTCTTTGCTATTGCTGAATATTTCCTTATATCTTTGTAATACTTGTAGTTCACTTAATTTATCGAATTTGTAGTCTTTATTGACTTTCTTGAACTCTTCTAGTTTTGAGTTGTCCGAATTGCAATAATGACGTGCTCTTTCCTCCAAACGCAACTTCTTAACATCCAGGTCACTGCTTGTGTTTCCAGCCCTATTAACGGAACTCGATGATGCGTTATTGTTCATTGGACGAAACGTTGACAACTGTGAACGGAATTTGTTTCCGTTATTATTGAAATGAGTGGTGCCAACAATGTTTCCTGCTAAACCAGGATGCCTAGTTAACATATGTGCTTGTAAGTCCAACTCGTCAGCAAAAACCACAAATTTTTCATCCAAACATGACTGCACATTACAAATAAAATGATCTCTTCTGAAATGTTCTTCCAACGAGTTATAGTTTTTAAAATACTGTGGATTAGAAGAGTCTATCTGGTCGCAAACATGGCATTTTTCGTGGTTTTGTCTCAAGTGAACTAGCAGCTCGTCTTCTGAATAAAATCTTTTACCTTTACAGAACTTGCACAGTGGGTGCCCGGTAAACCCTTTCTCGTCTCCAGTGGTCTGGTGCTTCTGTAACTGTTTAGCACTGTATAATTTCAGTTCAAAAGTGAAGGCTTTTTTGTGGGTAGCACAAAGCATACAGTAGTGCTTTTCATGCGTTGCCACATGTTCATTTAGTAGCTTGAAAGTTGAGAACTTCTCCAGGCATACCGGACAAGAGTGTATAAGCAAATTGAACGTGGCATCGCGGGACTGTAGCGATGTGAACCTGATATTATATTTTGAGTCAGTTTCAATAATCTCACTATCTTTTATATCATTGAACTCCTTCTGTATTTCTTCAGTTATCACGAGCTTATTAATTTCCGTTCTGCAGACTAAGCAACTGTTCTTCTCATATAGCGCTCTTTGACGGAACGAACACACATGGCAGGTTTTATGGTTGCACTCTGATAGGGCTGCATATGTGATTTTGTTGGCACAGATGATACATTGATTCTCGTCGTTCAGCTCCGCATCTGCATGGTCATTCTGTGCGTCATTTCCACTCAACTGCTTCTTGCTCTGCTTGCTGTTGTTGTAACGTTTGCCTGGTTTTTTTTGGGTACCGTTATTACTCATCTCAAATATAAAACGGCAGAGATTTGATTCAAAAAAATGGAACTAAAACCCTAAAAAGCACCAGATCAGTTAGACAAAAAAAGAGAGAAAGCAATAAAATTGCTCGGTGAGTCCCAGATGTTAACACTAAGCAGATTTGGCTGCGATAAACTCCAAAATTGATTTTTGATTCTCGACAATAAAAAAGTTAAAAATTTTTTACTTAGTTTGGATTTTAGAAATTTGGAGTTTGAAAACAAGAGGTTTAATGTGGTTTAGACCTTCTGGAGACGTGTCACCTCGTTACTACTCTGTAGTTTGTATTGAACTAGATATTAAAAGAGACTTTGAACAAAATTTGAGAGCTTCAAAGGACTCTACTTTTTCACTGCTCATTGACACTTTCTAAATGGCAGATTTCAATATCAAAAAATATAATTTTATAATTGCTATCAAAGAGGTAAAACGTGCTTGAAAATGAACGTGAGCGCCACGCTTAACGTTTTCAAGCTTCTTCTGAGCCCAAGTTTGTGCCTACCGCATCATGTTGTCTCGTCTTTTGACAAGATAGCCGTGCCTATAAAGTTTCCATCTTCATCTCCCATAAAAGCTATTGTTCTCGATAAAGACAATTGCTTTGCCAAAGCCCATGATGACAAAGTATGGCCTGAATATCAAGTGAGTTTTCTATTGATCTGGTGGAGAAATTGCCGCACACTAACAACTACAGCAAGCATGGGACAAGTTACGCGAGAGGTACCCAGATGCTAAACTATTGATTGTGAGCAACTCAGCAGGCACCAACGACGATCCGGGCCACGAGCAAGCCAAGTTTATAGAGCAGTCGACGGGCGTTAAAGTGCTCAGACATACAACCAAGAAGCCTGGGTGCCACAATGAAATCATGGACTATTTTATCGATAACAAGATTTGTTCCAAGCCCCATGAGGTGGTAGTGATTGGTGACCGTTTGTTCACTGATGTGCTGATGGCTAACATGATGGGTGCGTGGAGCATTTGGGTCCAGGATGGTGTGGTGAGATCTGAAAGTTTGATATGCAGAATCGAAAGAAGTCTTTATGACCGATTGACCAGTGGTACCAACCCACTACAACCACCATTCCCTAGTAGCTATAATAGAGAAAAGTAGAGATATATCAGAGCTGTCACTGACCAACTAAACAATCACTAATAAAATATAAACGCATCGCTTATGTAAACAGCTCTCTAGAAAAATTTCTAACTGAAATAATTTTATACTGAGGTCATCAGCTATACGAGATGGACAAATTTATAGGTAACAGCGACAGTGAAGAAGAACAACAAGTATCCAAACTCCACGATTTGGAGAGTGATGAAGAGTTTTACAGTTTTCAGAATAATTTAGACTCAGATGAAGAAGATCAGCTAATTGAGACTAAACAGAAGAAAAAGACAGTTGATGTGTTTGATAAAAAAGATGCGAATGAGGATGAAGAAGATGCTGTAGAGGAACAAAAAGATGAACAGAAAGACACTGTCATGAGCGAGGAGTCCAAGGCCACCAAGGAAGAAGAGGATAACCGCAACGAATTATTTAGAAAATCCAAACTAGCAAAACTGAAATCTAAATCCAAACCAAAGGGTAAAACTGGAGTTGTTTATATATCCAAGATTCCACCATATATGAAACCAGCTAAGATGAGACAGATATTGTCAAGATTCGGTGAAGTTGACAGACTGTTTCTTAAAAAGGAAGACTCAACTAAATATAAGAAAAGAGTTAAATATGGTGGTAATAAAAAAGATATGTATGAAGAGGGATGGGCCGAGTTTATTAAGAAGAGAGACGCCAAAATATGTGCTGAGACACTTAATGGTAATATACTAGGTGGTAAGAAAGGAAACTATTATCATGATGATATAATGAATGTTAAATATCTGTCTGGTTTTAAATGGAATGACTTGACGGATCAGATTTCAAGAGAACATGAATCTAGAGAAGCTAAACTGCATCTCGAAGTTGAGCAATCCAAGAAATTGAATAAAACATTTATTGCAAATGTTGAAAAATCCAAGATGATCAAAAATATCAGATCCAAGAAAGCAGAACAACAAGGTGAACAAGCACCAACAGACATTGAAATCAGAAGAACCTTTGAGCAAAGAAAAGTCAACTCAATTAGAGCTGATGGACCAAAAGAGTATAAAACAAAGAATAATGCTAAACTAGATTCTGTCTTGTCCAGTGTTTTCTAGTTTGTGTGTGCATTTATGGTTCTCTGTTCTTTTTTTTCTGTGTGTGTATCAGTGTATAGTTAATTTTCATCCTAATAGACACTCAATCAATGTACTCACCTCTGCACAAAATAAAACAACCTTTATCCCAGACCTCGTAAAACTGAGTTCCGGCTCATTGCGGCTCATCGCCCTCGGAACTCCATGAAATTTTTTGAAAAAAAAAAAAAATTTTTTTTTGTGCACAGAAAAATTTTTTAACAGCTTTAAAACTTTTCAGTTTAACAAAGTTACATTAAATTCAATCAATCCAACACAATGGGTGTTGCTAAGAAAGAAAAAACACGTCGTGTACGTGAAGGTGATAATCGAGATGGGAACATGAGAGTCAAGGGTGAGAATTTTTACAGAGATGCTAAGAAAGTGCAACATTTAAACATGTATAAACAAGGCAGAGCCATTCGTAATAAGAAAGGTGAAATAATAAAAGCAGCAGCCTTGCAAAGTACTGATGCACCAACAGCAAGAGTGGACCCAAACAGACGTTGGTTTGGTAACACCAGGGTGATTTCTCAGGATGCATTATCACATTTTAGAGAAGCACTTGGTGAGAAACAGCATGATACATATCAAGTTTTATTAAGAAGAAATAAACTACCAATGTCATTATTGGAAGAAAAAGATTCAGAAGAGTCACCAAAAAGTAATATACTGGAAACTGAAAGTTATGCATCTACGTTTGGACCAAAAGCTCAAAGAAAAAGACCAAGAGTCGCAGTCTCAAGTTTAGAAGAGCTAGTTCAATCAACTGATAATGATGCTACCACTTTCCAAGAGAAGATTGAGCTGGGCACAACCTTGGGATTGATGGGTGATGTTGATACTGATGGCTGGACTGCTGAAGCTAAAGAAGCTATTTTCCACAAAGGTCAATCCAAACGTATTTGGAATGAATTGTATAAGGTGATTGACTCTTCAGATGTTGTCATCCACGTGTTGGATGCAAGAGATCCTATGGGTACCAGATGTTCCAGTGTGGAGCAATATATTAAAAAGGAAGCTGCTCACAAACATTTGATTTTTGTTTTGAATAAGTGTGATTTAGTTCCAACTTGGGTTGCAGTGAGTATTTCAAACAACTAACAATTTTGCAGTTTGAACAATAGAAACAGAATAAAGAAGAACACACCAAAGATTTTGTCAGGACTTTTTACAAATTTTCTTATCCACGTTAAAAGTCTGTTACATCTTTGGAAGAGTAACTGTGTCCGCCTTCTGATTACTCGTTCTGAGTTTATTGGTTCCGTTATATTTCGTTCTGAAAAAACGGTAGGATTAACTGATGGTCTTATGAGTTGAACTCAGAATCCAATTTTTGATTGGAGTTTATTGATGATGTTCGTAGTAAAGACCCTAACATTTATATAGAAATTGTTCTTCTTTATTTGTTTTATTATTGTTATGACTGGATGATTTACAACAAAAAGAAACAGCAATACTAACCTCCAACACAGGCTGCTTGGGTTAAACATTTATCAAAGGATTATCCAACTCTAGCATTCCATGCTTCAATCACCAACTCATTTGGTAAAGGTTCATTAATTCAGTTGTTACGTCAATTTTCATCATTACATGCTGACCGTAAACAAATTTCAGTTGGTTTTATTGGATACCCAAACACTGGTAAGTCCAGTATTATCAACACATTGAGAAGAAAGAAAGTTTGTACAGTTGCACCTATTCCTGGTGAAACTAAAGTTTGGCAATATATCACATTAATGAAAAAAATCTTTTTAATTGATTGCCCAGGTATCGTTCCTCCATCAAGCAAGGATTCTTCTGAAGACATTCTATTCAGAGGTGTTGTTAGAGTTGAACATGTTACTCATGCGGAACAATATATCCCAGGTGTGTTGAAAAGATGTAAAAGACAACATTTGGAAAGAACTTATGAAATTTCAGGCTGGAACAATGCCACTGAATTTATCGAAATATTAGCAAGAAAACAAGGTAGATTGTTGAAAGGTGGTGAGCCTGATGAACAAGGTATTGCTAAACAAGTCATTAATGATTTCAATAGAGGTAAAATACCGTGGTTTGTACCTCCACCAGAAGACGAAAACAGACCAAGAAAGAAACTCCCTGCTGAAGGTGAAGAAGAAGAGGAGGAGGAAGAAGTTGAAGAAGAAATTGCAGCAGAGGATGATGAAGAAAAATCAACTTCAAAAGGGAATACAGAAGAAGAATGGAAAGGTATTCAAAATTGAGTTTTTTTTATTTAGTACTTTAATTGGTTTAGATATTGGGAAATTTGGGAATTTATATTTAATCTTTTTTTTTATAAACATATTCGATGTTTGGTATTTCTATTTGAATCTGTTTCAAACTTGTTATATAGTAGTTTACCCGTTAGAACACTGTTTATACTAATTGTTATTATTTTTTTTTTTCAGTGCATGAAAATTCCAATGTAAATAAATATACCTTTGAAACTCAAAATGGAAGTGGATGAGGTGCGGATCTCCAAAATTTCATCAGAACTGCATCAGAACATCTCTGAACAAATCAAATTCAACATAAACTTTTCAGGAAACGTTAAACTCCAGCCCTTGTTGACTGATATTCACCAATTCTTACCATGCCCTCATCTTCTTAATCAGAAGCTACCAGAATATGTAAGGTTGATAACAAAGAGCTATATTGACAACCCTGATTTAAGTTGTAAATGGGTTCCAGAAGTGTTTTACACGTTTGGTAAAATTGTTTCAGCAAAGACCTTACTGAATTATTTTGAAACAGATATCAAATACTTACCAAAATTAATTGGAATTGTTGAGGTTAATGAAGGGATGAACTGGCAAGAAGAGTATTTATTACTATGCTGGCTCTGTGTCCTTGTGCTGGTGCCTTTCAAGCTTGAATTATTTAACGATGACATTCCAGAAAGGTTGTTTAGAATCAGCTTGAAGTATTTGGACAGACCAGATCCGATTCAAAGTATAGCTGCAAGATTACTAGCTTCTTTCATAATGAGAAATGACTTTGTGTCATTTAGGGATGCAATATTTGAAAAGATATTCAAGGAGTATGCGCATAGTTCCAAGAACTTACAAAACGGGTACTTGACAACAATTAATATTAGTTTACAGAAAGATCCATTGTTCGAGCTCAACAAATATCCAATTTTTGAGTTTATCTCATCGAATGACATTGCTAGCTCCATAATTGTTATTAAGATATACTCAAAGCTGTTTCAGTATTTTTTATTAGAAATTAATGACGATCGAGTTGATGATCAATACGAAAAGATTGAAGAGATAATATCATATTTCTTCAAAAATATGGATAACTCCAATACCGACTACAGGTATATAATTGCAAGGAAGTTTGTCAAAGTGATCTCAAAATTAGACTCATGCACAGGGATAGATATTATATTAGATATTTATGACGAAATATTCAAAATTCTTGATATGAATAATGATGATATCAATGCAGATTTATTGCATTCTTACTTGCTAACACTAGCAGAGCTTCTTAGACTTCAGCTAACATATGATTTTAAGTCTATTGATAAAATATTGAGCAGTACATTGTTTTTTCAACAGAGTCGATTGACATTTATAGCTGGTAGTAATATTAGAGATGCAAGCGCTTTTATTTGCTGGTCCTTGTTCAAATACAATATAAACATTCCAGCAGATATTGGATATAATATTCTCACAAAGTTACTACTAGTTTGTTGTTTTGATAAAGATCTGATGATTAGAAGGGCTTGTACTGCAGCTGTGCAAGAATTATTGGGTAGACAAGGAAATGCTATTTGGAAAGAAATGTTTCCAAATGAAAACAATGATTCTAAGAATATTGAATTGATTGAGGTTCTTGATTATGTGGATCTCGGATCAATTGAAAAATCATTTACAAAAATAGTTGATGGCGTGTTGACTGTTTGTCCATTTTTCAAAACAGAATTTATCAAATTCCTAACAGGAAATGTTTTCAATACTGATAATGAGTTAAGTAAACTGAGTTGTAAAACTTTAACCAGGTTATTGGATACTGATCAGGCCAATAATATAATTGAACAGATTTTGGTAGCTCCATCAAAAGTCCATGTTTTCTACTGCTTATCACAGTTATTGTCATTATCTTCAACACATTATTCTGAAGTTGTTCAAATATTTGAAAATACTGAGATCAATCACCACAAAGACTCAGAATTTAGGTTGGTTGCATATATGTCTTTACTGAATAGGCTTATAAAACTGGGTTACAAAGTTAAAGAGTTTGAGGTCAACAATTTATTTAATATCATAAGAATCAATGATAGTGAAATTTGTCAAATACTGAACGAGATATCAAAGAGTATTGAACTTGATGAGAAATCATGGGAAAAATGGTTGTTTTATGTTCGAATTAACAATTATAATTGTGCATATTCCATTGGAAACTTGTTGAATGAGGGTAATTACAAGCAAGTGATCACCCTTCTAAACAATATCAAAATCGATGCAACAATTAGATCTGTTGTTGTTCAGTCATTGGCTAAAGTTTTACCAAAACTTCAGTATAAGGACTTGATCGATACTATAGTAAGACAGCTAGACGATTATACTACTTCTGAACAAGGTGACGTTGGTAGCAAAATCAGATTAGCTGTCGTAAGACTGGTGGAGTTAAACTTTGAATTGTTTTCTAAGAACGAGGATCTAGAAAGGAAGTTACTTAGGGTTTCTTGTGAGACTATTGATACCTTGAGAAGTGAAGCTTTCAAACTGCTTTGTCGTATGAAGCACAATTGTGATTTACAGCTATTAGATCTTTATCAGAAGTATTATATTGATGATGAAGTCAGTAGTAAAGAATTTTGGAGAGGATACATTTTTAGTGGGGGAGCAGTTAAATCCACTGATGAAATGATTATGAACTCAATCAACCAATTCATGGAATTTTATGATAAATTGAGTCCGGCTTCACAAACTAAAATATTGTTAATTATTTTGTCAAACCTTCGAGTTGACACAAAGAATGCTACTGAATTTGAAAAACAGAGGCTTCTAAAAAGTGTGGTGGTTGGGCTCAACTTCTTATCAAGAATACTACAATTGAATTTAATCATACCCGATGGATTTAACATGAGGGGGTTTTATGTCAGAATACATAATTTACAGCTGAATAACAAGAACGTTACTAGGATTGGCTATACAATCAAGATAATGTCATGTTTATATCTCAATCATGGAAATCAAGATAGCTATAACCGACTGGTCCAACTATTAAAGCATGACATAATTAGAGTCAGACAATTATCAGCACAGGAATTATTTTTGATCCTCACAATTAAAGAGCAAATTTCAGCGTTAAAATACCTGAAAGAACTCGATCTGACCAATAGCAATCTACAAATTATTCCTGATAAATTTCTCATTAAAGACTAATATACAACCCCCATGAATAGACCATTTAAAACTATTTAATTTGTTTAATTTGTAAAATAATTCAAAAATGATATAACTTAGTTACCGAAACCATATAAGGTACGACCTTGTCTTTTCAAAGCGTAAACGACATCTAAGGAAGTAACAGTTTTTCTCTTTGCGTGTTCAGTGTAAGTAACAGCATCTCTAATGACATTTTCTAAGAATGATTTTAAGACACCACGAACTTCTTCGTAAATTAATGCTGAGATACGTTTAACACCACCTCTTCTGGCTAATCTTCTGATAGCTGGTTTTGTGATACCTTGAATGTTATCTCTAAGAATTTTTCTGTGTCTTTTAGCACCACCTTTTCCTAGACCTTTTCCACCTTTACCTCTACCTGACATTGTTGTTTTGTAGTTATATGTTTTATAATTCAATAAAATTTAAAAGGAACTGTTGTCACTTTTGGTGCGATTCGGAGATATTTATACTGACATGGAATGATTAACAATTTGCGGATTACAAAGCTAAGTAAACATTCAAATTTTAGGACATCAACATGGTAAATTTGTGCACGGCCAATTTTTGAACCGGGGTTTTCTGCGTTAAAAAAAGCGTGAGTGGTACCGTTAGAGAGCTAAAGACCTCAGCTATGCAGTACCATCAATGCTTCACTTATGGGAGGACAACTTGTTCATTTTATTTCAGTTCCCATTTTTTAACACTTAATGCTGCAAGCCTATTGGTCAGGTTCGGACCGCAGAGTTGTGCCAAAGTTGGAGTGCCAGATTTTACGCATCAAGGCGCAGTGCTGGGCACGGGCCCCCGGAAATGGATTCTGAGAACAGACATGAGTAAAAATGAGTTTACCCACTAAGGGAGTTCCGGAAAAGAGAATATAAAAACAGCACTTTTCCCCTTGAAAATTTCACTTAATTTCCTTTCTTCTGTTATATTATCAACAATGGCTAGAACCAAACAAACCGCAAGAAAGTCCACTGGTGGTAAAGCCCCAAGAAAACAATTAGCTTCTAAAGCTGCAAGAAAATCTGCTCCATCAACTGGTGGTGTTAAGAAACCACACAGATATAAACCAGGTACTGTTGCTTTAAGAGAAATCAGAAGATTCCAAAAATCTACTGAATTATTGATTAGAAAATTACCATTCCAAAGATTAGTCCGTGAAATTGCTCAAGATTTCAAAACTGATTTAAGATTCCAATCTTCAGCTATTGGTGCTTTACAAGAATCTGTTGAAGCTTACTTAGTCTCATTATTTGAAGATACTAACTTAGCTGCTATTCACGCTAAAAGAGTCACCATCCAAAAGAAAGATATCCAATTAGCAAGAAGATTAAGAGGTGAAAGATCATAAGGGATTTTTTATTAAAGGTTAATATGTATATTAGTTATCAATTTGATGGGGTTTTATTATTAATGTTTTGTAGTTTTTAACTTTTCTCTTTCCATTTTTTGTATTGCCTTTAATTTTCAAAATTTGGTTTCATTTTTCATTTTTTAGATTGCTATCAACATAAACATCAATATTCTCCAATGTCAAACGACTCAATCTCTACGAAAATATACTCCACCACAACCACACCAATTCTACCATGGACATTTGCAACTTCGTTACTTGCAACTCCATTAATCTCAAAGCAAATTGTCCTGCAACAGCAATCAAAATCACTATTAACTAAACAACTTTCCACTGTTAAGATTGGACCATCACCAATGAACTCTGTGTTTTTTGGTGGTGCCATGGCATTAGGTGGATGGATCATTAATGATGGTGATGTCGAAGACGGTGCTGGCTTCATGACTGCTTGGAGTACTCTTTACCTAATAGTTAACGGTAAATCTACCTTCAATTGTGTAAAACATGGAAAAGTCTGGCCTGTTGTACTGACCTCAATGGCTTTAACCAATGGTTATTTCTTTGGTGAAAGATTCTTCTTTGCTCCATAACCAGTTATTAGAATTACAGTGTTTATCATTAGTAAATTGAGAAACATCACAAGTACATAGCAACCAAATATATATATTTATATACTGATATCATGAAAGAAAATTGCACATTACCTCACCTTAACTGGGACAAGAATGATCTTTATATGTTTTGAAGCTTGATTGAGATGCTCTGAGCATTTAGAAAATAAAAAAATTTAAAAAAATTTAAAAAATGAGCGGTGCGGGAATCGAACCCACGCCTAGTGCTTGGAAGGCACTTATTCTACCATTGAACTAACCGCCCAATTTGTTGAAAAATAATCTTTCAGATCCGACAGATACTGCTTTAAATATCTGCGTCAATTAGATCAAAGGCTAGTCATTCTACATAGTTTGAACGGAACAACGAGGTAGCGTTGTTTCACTGATAACCAACTGATCATTAATTAGCCCAACCCTTTAATTAAGTGGTAATAAGCAATTTTTTTACGCAAAAACTCATATACAGTTCTCTCCGTCGGTTATTACTTTTGCAGCTTCTCCAATAGATAAAGCTGGAAAACGAACATTTTTTAATGCAGGCGGGATGCGTTCGCCGTTAATTCTCCATCAAACGAACAAATGAGCGACAATAATCTGATGACTACAATTTAAATCCAGCCAATTGGGAATGGAGCAGTCTTCATAGTTGGAGTATAAATAAGAACCAATTGCGGTGCTTTCTAAATTGTATTCTTTTTGAAATGTTTAGAAATTGTCTAACAAAATCAATTCGTAAAATGTCCACCAGTGAAATCAAACTAAGTACCACAGTTGAATCATATCCAAAAGATCATTATCCAGCAGATTTTGAACCTTACTTAATTCCAAATTTCATTGACAATAAATTCTTGAAATCAAGTACAACTCAATACTATGACGTTCATGATCCAGCCAAGAATCAAGTGATTTCTAAAGTTCCACAATCAACTGAAGAAGAAATTGAACAAGCTATTCAATCTGCTAAATCAACCTTCAAGACTTTTAAGAAACTTTCAATTATGAGAAGACAACAATTATGTTTCAAGTTGGTTGAGTTAATCAAACAAAATCATGATAGAATAGCTTCAGTCATTGTTGCAGAACAAGGTAAGACTTTTGATGATGCTAAAGGTGATGTCCTAAGAGGTTTACAAGTTGCAGAATACTCTACTGCTGTTACTGCTGAATTACAAGGTGCACATATTGAATTGGCAACTGACTATGAATCTTTAATGATTAGAGAACCAATTGGTGTTGTTGCTGCTATCTGTCCATTCAACTTCCCTGCCATGATTCCATTATGGACCATCCCAATGGTGATTGCAACAGGTAACACTGCTGTTATCAAACCATCAGAAAGAGATCCTGGTGCCACAATGATCTTTGCAGAATTAGTCGAAAAAGCTGGTGTCCCACCAGGTGTCATCAACTTCATTCACGGTAAAGTTCCAACTGTTGACAAATTGATCAAACACCCAGATATTTGTGCTGTTCAATTTGTTGGTAGTTCAAAAGCTGGTGAATACATTTACAAAACCGGTGTTACTCACGGTAAACGAGTCCAAGCAAACTTAGCTGCAAAGAATCATATTGTTGTTGTTCCAGATGCAAACAAACAGCAATTTATCAACGGTGTTGTTGGTGCATTTGCTGGTGCTGCAGGTCAGCGTTGTATGGCAGCCAGTGTCTTAGTTACTGTTGGCGAAACAAAAGAATGGTTAAATGATTTAATTGAAGCAGCAAAAGTTTTGAAAGTTGGTTCAGGTTTTGACAAATCTACCGATTTAGGTCCATTGATCTCAGAACAAGCTTTGAAGAGAACTGAGGACCTGATTGCAAAAGGTATTGAACAAGGTGCTAAAGTTGTCTTGGATGGTAGAAACCCTAAAGTTGAAAAAGGGTTTGAAAACGGTTACTTCTTAGGACCAACCATCTTGACAGATGTGAAACCAGACAACGTTTGTTACATTGAAGAATTATTTGCACCAGTCCTATGTGTTGTTAACGTTGACACTTTAGATGAAGCTATTGAATTTGTTAATGAAAACCCATACGGTAACGGTACTGCAATTTTCACCACTTCTGGTATCAGTGCTAAAAAATACACTTCCTCAATTGAAGCTGGCCAAGTCGGTGTTAATGTTGCTATTCCAGTTGGTCCTGCAATGTTTTCCTTCACCGGTAGTAAAGGCTCATTCAATGGTGACTTAAATTTCTACGGTAAAGCTGGGTTCACGTTTTTGACTAAAGCTAAAACTATTTCAAGTTTATGGAAAACCAGTTTGATCAGTGAAGCTAAACCAGCAACTTCAATGCCAATCCAAAATTAGTACCTGCATCATAATGTAAAAATTGCTTCTTCTAATAGTTTTTATGTTGTAGTAAATACTGTAGTTACTACGCCACTTTTAAATTACTAACATGGTAAATTTGTGGCGAATTCCCAGGGCTGTAAGCTGTATGCCTTTCTTAAAAATTTGTTTTATTGGGAAATTAATTTTAGATCATTTGGGAAAAATCGAAATCAAAACAAAGTTTGAAAAACCACCCTGAATTTTTTTTCACGACAAACAGACATCTGTTAAGGTCTTCGTTCGGTGGAGTTGACGTTAATCGAAACTCTTTGAAAATTTGGGCATAAAGGTCTTCAGAATTACAGCTTTTACGTTTACTTTTTGAAAAGATTTTGGTTGGGGTCCACCAGCTGATAACGAGTGACATTAAGATACACATGGTACAATCTCAAAGTCGAAGTGGCAATGATCCAGATCACTTTGTGTATGTTCCTGAGTACTCAGATGAGCTACTAAAGATGGTCATTGATGTTTACAAAGAAGATATTCAACCTTATGTCAATGAGTTGAAACTGAGTAAAATGATAGATTTGATTGAGATTGCGGAGTTCTGTTATGAAAAATACTTGAAACACTTGAGTGAGAAGCAGTTCAATCTTTGTCTACAGAGTGATATAATTGGATTATTCTACATTTATCTCATTATACCCAGTTCAATTCAGTTTCAAATCAAAAATAAAAATTACGAGATATTCATCACTTTGAAACAGTTATTTGAAAATCAGTTGAATATGTCCAATGTTAAACTACAGGTCATCAGTTATATTGATTACCTTAATAAATCGAAGAAGTTATCTAAAATTCTACCAAATTCATCAATATCAAGATCAAGATCAAAAACGTTACCCAATATTATACCAACAAAATCTGTTTCGAATGCTGATTCCGCATCGATTAAGTCATCTTCATCATCAGCTAACTCTGAAACTATTGAAACAGAGCTCTGGGAAGCTCCTGACCTACAACCAAACGATCAACTACAGTTGGCATCCACACTATCTAATGAATCATTGGATTTGATACCCCCTTTACCTCCAAAGCATTCAAAGACATCACCTGCGTTTTTACCAAGAAAAAGAAATGATAGCGAAAACAACATCACTGTAAATCACTTGAGTAATCTAGACTTGAATTGTGAATTTGATAAATTGAACATTAATGAACATACAAATGATGTTGATCGTCATTTAGAACAATCAAATTATGAAACTATTATGAATACAAGACAAAGTCATAGAAAAGATTCTTATCATTCTGTTTATGCGTACAATGAAGATGAAGCAATAGAAATTCCAACTATCACTTCGAAACAATTGTTCCAAGAGTTGAACGCTTCAACTTATTCTTATCTAATGTTTGATTTGAGACCAAAGAAAAGATTTGATCGTTTCCATTTACAGTATCCAAACATTATCAATATTGATCCATCATTGATTATTTCAAGTGAAGATTTTCAATCCCTAAAAGATGTGCTGAAGATATCTTTATCTACTGAAGACTATCTAAAGCTATCAAACTTGAAAAAATTTGATAAAATATTATCATACTCTGATAGTAAAACCTATATTCAGTCCAATATTGACTACATTACAAAATTCACACATTTCTTGGAATATTTTAAGGTTGATATAAGAACTTTAATGGGTGGTATTGATTCATGGACTAAGTTTTTGTCAAAGCAGAATATTAAGTCAAGTGATTTAAACTTCAAGATAAAAACACCATCAATCCCAGATACAGGTCAATCAGCACAACCTCCAACAGTTCCTCCTCCACCTCTTCCTTCTGCACCACCGCCTCAATTACCTTTGGCGTCCTCATCCTCAATACCTGCAGTTCCACCCCATGTTCAACCTACAACATCCTCTGCCATTCCACCGATTCCAAATGGTTTGAGTCGCAAACCACTGTTCAACCAAGCAGTTCCATACCCAGATACCTCAAACTCGAGATCTGATATCCATATGAATAATACTTCGGCCTACAATTCATATCAAGCACAACCGTATAACTCACAATTATCAATTTCGAGACCTGCCACGTTTAATGATTTTAATCATCAGCAATACAACAGACCGCCTTACCCTCAACCAGAACAGCATTTTCATCCACAATTCCACGCTCAGCTGCATCATCATCATCAGCATCCTAGACACATTAAACCATATCCTGCGACCCATGAGCAGCTAGAAAATCAAAAGATCAATGACATTAACATCCCAACCATTCAGTCAAGTCCTGAAATATTTGTCAGATTATCAGTTACAGGGTTAAGAAACTTTGGTAATACATGCTATATCAATAGTATGATTCAATGTTTATTTGCTAACAAGCAATTTAGTCAAATATTTTTAGAGAATAAATACCTGGAATTTTTTTCACAAGATTACAAGCAAGATCAAAAGCTATCATCATCAATAGCTTTATTGTTTAAGAAAATGTTTTTGAATGGAGGGTGTTCAATCGTCCCATCAGGATTCTTGAAAGTGTGCTCAAAACTTAGATCTGATTTCCATATACCAACTGAACAGCAAGATACACAAGAATTTTTGATGTTTCTGATTGATCAGTTACATACAGAGCTTTGTAACTCTAGTGCTGTTGTTAATGAGTATCCTGAATTATTGAATCCTGAAGGTCAAGGAAAAGAGTATGATGAGTTTTTTGATGGCTTGATTAAGCAAAAATTTTCACCAATATCTAAAATATTCCAAGGTCAAACACAAAATGTACTGGAATGTTTGAACTGTGGTAATAAATCTAACAGTTATTCGACATTTTTTATGCTGAGTTTGAATATTGCCAAACTTTCAAAAAATGGTAAAAGCTTAAAAAAGACATTCCTTGAAGATTGTATTGATCTATTCATTGAAGATGAAGTTTTGCAAGGGGAGAATGCATGGAAGTGTCCAGAATGTGCACCACAATCTTCAACATCGTTATCATCACTTGTACCGGAAAACAACGGTAACTTTGAAAGAGAAACACATAGAAGAAAATTACATTTATTGAAATTTGGACGAGGTAGATCATCTTCACCAAAGAGTTCAAGTAGCAGATCAAGTTCGAAAGTGAAGAATCTGAAAACTGTCAAGTCGTTGAAATTCATGTTGTTGCCACCAGTTTTAATTATCCATTTATCACGATTTTTATTTTATGATACCTCACAAAAGGATGAAACAGTTATACATTATCCATTGATATTGCATATTGTTGAGAAAAACAAAGTAATCAAGTATAAATTGTTTGCGTTGATAAATCACAATGGTAGTTTGAAATCTGGTCATTATACATCAATTGCAAATAAAAATAAAACTCATGACTTGTATCATCCTAATTGGTATTATTTTGATGATGAAAATGTTAAAACTACTGAACATGGTAGATTGTTTGACAATCACACCAATGATTATATTGGTAGCAGTGAAGTTTATGTGTTGTTTTATGAAAGAGTTGACTGAAACTAATCAGCCGTGCATTACAAATATATATGTCATATTTGACTTTATTTATCACGTAGGTCACAATTTGAATAAAAGAAAGCTAACAATCATCTGTTGTATTTCCTACAAGAGGTTAGTAGATCGCTACTAAATGAATTACTACAGTACATAGTTTACATCATGACGCACAAGTACCCTGAAATTTTTGTTGAATCAGCAAATCCCTATTACTAACCACGTAATCATCTTCCGATTCTCCATATTTCCAGCTGCATCTTTCCCTCTTTGTGCGTCTGCGGTGTCACATTAATGCCATGGCTTCAGACCTTGCTGGAGTCCTTATTGCGACAACATAATTCCGTTTAAGGAAAGTTCCTATTTAAGGATATGCCGGTAACGGTACTGGGCCAGAATATGGGGAATGACATGATGACAGTATTCTGAAAACTTTGCTAAGTGGTAGGGTAAAAATCACCGGAATATGTTCTGAATGGTATTAGCTTCAATAATCCTTAATTTTCACTGCCTTTATAGAATTGAATAACAGTATTACAGTCATTTCATTTTGATCTTTGAACGGCCGTAAGATTTTTTTTCTTTTTTCTTTTTTCTTTTGATGACAGAAACCAAACAATTTTGAAAAAAAAATAAAAAATTTTGAAAAATGTCAATAATAGTAGGTGATTCATAAAAATAAAATTCTTTAAATTCAATTTAATTTCCGCTGCTTAATTTGAAAGAAACGAAATTTCAAAATGATTTCTAGTGCAATAAAGAGCAATAGTCGCAGTCGTACTGCTGCACAAGCTGCGAAGAATGCTTGCAGAACAATGATAAAGTCAACCAGCACAAGAAGTAATATTATACGTCTTAGCTCAACAGCTACCAGACCAAAACCTGCGCCATCTTTCGCCCAAACCACATCAACTATTGATGCGAAGCTGAACCAGCCAGAGGTTCTAAAAAGAACCAACCAGCAAGAATTGGACGACTCATTTGTCGGTTTAACTGGTGGTCAAATTTTTCATGAAATGATGATCAGACACCAAGTCGACACTGTTTTTGGATATCCAGGTGGTGCTATCTTACCAGTCTATGATGCTATTTACAACTCTGATAAATTCAAGTTTGTTTTACCAAGACATGAACAGGGTGCGGGTCATATGGCTGAAGGTTACGCTAAAGCATCAGGTAAGCCAGGTGTTGTCTTAGTTACTTCAGGTCCAGGTGCTACTAATGTCGTCACTCCAATGGCTGATGCCTTGGCTGATGGTATTCCATTAGTCGTCTTTACAGGTCAAGTTGCTACAGGTGCCATTGGTACCGATGCATTCCAAGAAGCTGATGTTGTTGGTATCTCAAGATCATGTACTAAATGGAATGTGATGGTTAAAGACGTTGCTGAATTACCAAGACGTATTAATGAAGCTTTTGAAATTGCAACTTCAGGTAGACCCGGACCTGTTTTAGTTGACTTACCAAAAGATGTTACATCGGCTATTCTAAGACACGCAATTCCAATCAAATCAACTTTACCATCAAACTCATTAAGTGAGTTAAGAAAAGCCGCAATTAACGAGTTTACTTTAAATGCCGTTAAATCTGCAGCTACTATGCTAAATAATGCTAAAAAACCAATTTTATATGTTGGTGCTGGTATTCTAAATAGTGAAGAAGGACCAAAATTATTAAAAGAATTAGCCGACAAAGCAAACATTCCAGTAACAACAACTTTACAAGGTTTAGGAGCATTTGATCAAGAAGATCCAAAATCTTTAGATATGCTAGGAATGCACGGATCAGCATTTGCTAACTTAGCAATTCAAAATGCCGACGTTATTGTTGCGTTAGGCGCTAGATTTGATGACCGTGTTACAGGTAATTTAACAAAATTTGCTCCAGAAGCTAAAAAGGCTGCAGATGAAAAGAGAGGTGGTATCATACATTTTGAAATTGCACCAAAAAATATAAATAAAGTTGTTCAAGCAAACGTTGCAGTTGAAGGTGATGTTACTAAGAACTTAGCTTCTTTCATTCCATTGGTTAAAGATGTTAAAGAAAGACCAGAATGGTTCAAACAAATTAATGAATGGAAATCTAAATATCCATATGCATATCAGAAGGAAACTCCAGAATCAAAGATCAAACCACAAACTCTTATCACTAAAATCTCTGAAGCTTGTGCCAAATTAGACAAAGAAGTTATTGTCACAACTGGTGTTGGTCAGCATCAAATGTGGGCTGCTCAACATTGGACTTGGAAACACCCAAGAACTTTTATCACATCTGGAGGTTTAGGTACTATGGGATACGGTTTACCAGCAGCTATTGGAGCTCAAGTTGCTAAACCAGATGCAATTGTTATTGATATTGATGGTGATGCATCTTTCAACATGACTTTAATGGAAATGTCATCAGCTGTCCAAGCAGGTGCTCCAGTCAAAGTTGTTGTCCTAAATAACGAAGAGCAAGGTATGGTTACCCAATGGCAATCATTATTTTACGAACATCGTTATGCACATACTCATCAAACCAATCCAGATTTCCAAAAACTAGCGGAAGCTATGGGTTTCGAAGCTATCAAAGTTGAATCCCAAAGCGAACTTGACGCTGGTATCGAGAAATTCTTGAATGCCACTCGCCCTGTTCTTTTTGAAGTAATTGTTGAAAAGAAAGTTCCAGTCTTACCAATGGTTGCTGGTGGTAAAGGTCTACATGAATTTATTGCATTTGATCCAAAAGTCGAACAAGAACAGAATGAACTTCGTCACAAACGTACTAGTGGAAAACATTAAGTACATAAGACAAGTTGAACTTGTTTAAAATTCAATATTTAATTCTTCCATTTCACTCTATAAAATTCACAAAAAATAAAATTTAAATTTCACCATTTGCATATATGCACATGGCACGGTTTCCAGTATTTGACGACATCATTTTTAAGTTATAATTATTTCATGTATTTAAAGTATTTATGTTAGGTAATTATCAATTCAGTATTGTAGAAAAAAAATCAATGAAGAAAAAAAATATTATCAACTTAGAAAAACTTTCATATTTTAAAATTTAAATCGTCAAAATAGCTTACAAAGTTGTCGAAAATATCATTAGAGTCAGTGGCAATTTGAAGTTTATTGTATCAAAATGTCTGAAAGTAAGTGTGGTTTATCTGTGTCTATACTAAAGTGAAGAGTACTAACAAGCCGGTAAGCTAATGATAGAAGAAAAGATTCCAAAAGCTTTAATAGAAACCAAAATCCAAATAACACATACGTTCCTCATGGGAGTAGGAACAACAACAATCCGGACTACAGAAGAGATTACAAGTCTCAGAGCGTAAATACGAATAGAATCAGGAATCCTGCTGCGAGCCCAAATCCTAACACAGATTTTAGAGGGAACAATAAAAGTGAACCTTCCCGATTCAGCTCAAATAGAGGAAATAATCAGAGGCATCCAGGTAACAAACCACCGCTGGCGCATCCTCAGTTCTCGAGCAGCACCAATAACAATAACAGTAACAGCAATAATGGGGTGAAAAATGGATATGTAAGGAAGTCGTATGGCCAAAATCAAGGCCCAAGTCAGGGTCCTAACCAGAAGCCTCCCCACTCACAGCCACCAAGCAGAGTACCACCTCCACCTCCATCCCGCCCTCAACAAGGCTTGGCGTCTGCAGCCACTTCCTACAGCGATTCCAAGAGCTCGTTTGACTCAACCCCAAAGGGACCAAAAAGGATGTCTTTTAAGATTCCTAAACAATCACAACTTTCACAAGAACAGCAATTCCATCAACAGCAACAGCAAAGCAATAAACACTACCAGCATAGAAATAACCAGCCGCATAAGAATAGTCGCCAATACAATAATCAACAAAATAACCAACAGTCACCAAGAAATTTTAAGTACAAGAGCTATGGAAATAGCAGGGTTTATATCCCGCAAAAGAAAGCACCACCTAAACCAAAAGAACCAGAAAAATCTCTCATAAAGACTTCTAGATCCACAACCATTTATGAAAGAGTTGCACAAGTTGGCGAAGGTACTTATGGTAAAGTTTTCAAAGCAAAAAACATCATAACTTCAGAATTTGTTGCCCTTAAGAGACTAAGAATGGAAAGCGAAAGAGAAGGATTTCCAATAACAGCAATTAGAGAAATTAGATTGTTACAAACATTTGATCATCCTAATATTGTTTCACTTTTAGAAATAATGGTGGAAAATAAACAAATCCATATGATTTTTGATTATGCAGATCATGATTTAACTGGTTTATTATCAAATCCTGATATTCAATTAACAGAAGGAAATTGTAAATATTTTTTTGATCAATTATTACAAGGAATGAATTATTTGCATTCAAAAGAAATCATTCACAGAGATATCAAAGGTTCTAATCTACTAATTGATAAAAATGGGATTCTAAAAATTGCAGATTTTGGTTTAGCAAGAAAGATGAAACCACTGAAATCAAACGAATCCGCCGATTATACAAATAGAGTCATAACTTTATGGTATCGACCACCAGAATTATTATTGGGTACAACTGATTATGGACTTGAAGTTGATATGTGGGGAATTGGATGTTTATTAGTTGAATTATTCACAAAGAGTGCGATTTTCCAGGCACAAGATGAAATTCAACAAATTATCTCAATCTTTGAAATCATGGGTACACCAAGTATTGACGAGTGGGAAAACTTAACCAATTTACCATGGTATGAGCTACTCAAACCCAAAAAGTTTTTTGAGTCGAAGTTTAGTGAAAGATTTAAGAATTTACTATCACCACAATGTTATGACTTATCACTAAAGTTACTGAAATACGATCCAAAAAGAAGAATCAGCGCAGCAGACGCATTGAAGCATGAATATTTTACTGAGTTACCAAAACCCGAACCATTGAATAAAGAAACTCTAGAAGGCGAATGGCACGAGTTTGAAGCAAAAAAGAAAAGAAGAAAAGAGCGTGAAGAAGAAAGAAGAAGACAAGATGGTTTGAAACGTCAGAAAATAGATCAATCTTCCACAAGCGTTGAAGATGTACGAGATCAAACTATTGAACCACCTTCATTACCACCAACTGAATCACAATCATGAAGTTGAATAATAGTTTGGAATAGCTGAAATAATATAAAATAAAACTGTACACATTAAAAAGCCAGGACATGATTTATAAATAATTTGTTTTCCTTCGTATAAGTGGTCGATAAATGAATCAATTATCTTTCTTTCTTAAGGTCCATTGAATGACTGCCGGGTCTAATGGCAAAGTAACCATGGATTGGTAATCAACATCTGGTAAAGATTTACCTGGAGGAAATTTCCAAGTCATCGTTCTAACAAAAGTTGTTAAGATAGTGCCTAATTGAACATAAGCAAATTGTTCACCAATACATCTGTGTCTACCACCTCCAAATGGTAAGTAAGGACTGCTAACACCTTTTGAAACAGCTCCAAATCCGTAATCAACAACATTCTCATCGATAACTTCACTAGTTTTAGATGAATCATCCCATCTGTGTGGGTTGAAAACATCACTATGTGGGAAATAAGCTTCGTTCAACATAGCAAAACCTGGTGAAACTAAAACATGATGACCCTTTGGAACAACATATGAGGTATTTGGAACTGGCAATGGATTCATCACTTTTCTAAAGATGGAATGCAATGGCATATGCATTCTTAAAGTTTCCTTGATAACATTATTAACTAATGGCATTTCTTGTAAATTGTCATAAGTAACTTCTTCGCCTTTGGTAACTGATTCAATTTCCTCATATAATTCTTGTTGCAGTTCAGGTTTTTCAGCTAAATGTAATAAGAACCAAGCGGAAGTTGCTGCAGAAGTATGTTGACCACCCATTAAAACACCAATCAATAAGTTTGCAATTTCTTGATCAGTCATTTTAACACCATCTTTATATGTTGCAGTTTTCATTAATGTATCAATCAAATCTCTGTCTTTGATATCATTAGTTGATCTTCTTTTCTCAATCAATCCCATATAAGCTCTTGAAATTTTTTGTTGGGCTAAATCTCTACGATGATATGATGGTAATGGTAAATTTGGGAAAACAAAGTTGATTGGAGTGAAACCTTTATCCAAGTCAGAGTATAGACCAGCAAATGATTCGTCAAATCTGTCTCTCATCTCTTTACCCAGAAGAGATCTTGATGCAGTAAAGATGGTGATTTCTGGTTGAGTTTCCATGACATTGGAAATACCTGTTGAATGAGTAGCAGTTCTGAAGTTATTTGATTTTTTGAAATAATTTAAAACTTCTTCCCTAATCTGTGGAACATAAGATCTAAAAGCTTCTTTAGTTAAAGAACCCTTGACGAATTTCTTTTGTTCCATCAATCTTGCATTTGAACAATCATAAATAACACCTTTACCAAAGACTGGAGTTGTTAAATGTTTATAAGCTTCTTCAGCACTAACATCTGCCAATTTTGAGTTTAAGACAAATTCATGACCTTTTGGTCCTAAGTAAACAGTCATTGTTCTACCTAACAAAACAAACGCAAAAACATCACCATATTTTTTTTGACAATCGTTGAAGAAGTCATATGGTTGCATACCATATGGAATAGCAGAACCGACCCATGGAATCCAGTACCACACTAATGGTACTCTGTCCTTTCTCAAACGTAACAGCAATTGTGCAATGATGTTGTAAACGAAAGGAAATGCTGCAAGCACCAAAACTCTTTGATAAAATGGTAATTCCATTAACTGTTCAAACCCATATTGAAGTGCTTTGAAAGCCTTTATGGAGTATTGTTCTAAAAATCCGCTGCCCATTTTTTACACAAACCACTGTTGAAAAGGTTTGATCTGTTGAAACTAGAGTTTTAGGGAAATTTTCAAAACAAACGATAGGAAGCTGATTAAATATTTATTTTTTACTGTTAGCTGAAAATGTTGAAAATTTTCGTTTAAAATATTCAAGATTAAACGATAAAAAAATAGAAAGATTTTAAAAAGCGCGTTTTTCAGGACTATTTTTAGCTGTGAAGTCGTTGTAATTTGTATGACCACTGTCAGCTGAGTTCGCTGTGCCATGGTATTATTTTAACGCCTTGACATGCTAATTAAAGTGGAAAAAAGTTCAACGAAAGGTAATTCAAAAATAAACCGTTGGCTACCCGCCTTGACTTGCATTAGCTGTTCGATCGAGCGACTCAAAACTGATGGAAATGATACGATATGAAAGCCATAAATACAATTGGACGGCTGGAGTCATCTGACAACCCAATGATGAGTAGCCTGGTGGCTCCTGCATGAGGCAATAGCCGCTTGCTCCTAAACGATGGTATTGTATTGTAATTCGAGGAAACTTATCTTATACGATTTGTGGCAAAGCTGAATATATAGTGGCGCAGCTTGTCTCTCACAAAAACAAATGTGACAAAAAATGATTTTAAATTCCTAAAACAACGCGTTAATTGAGCAGTTTAGACTAGTTTGTTGGGGCGGTTAAGTTGAAATGTGGTTTGTTGCATTTCCAAGTACCATCAAAAGGGGAACACCTTTTGTGTGTTTGTTTGTTGCATGCCTGACAACTGTTTTGGCAGATATAAACCCAATAGTAGATGTTGATCTTAATATTCAAGAAGCTAAAAGCCAACCGATAAGCTGTGCATTCTATAGACCAATTGAGAGACAAGTCTCGTTGGCCTCATGCGTACTTTAATACCATTTTTGCTTTTACCGAATGGTTCACTGTCTCAAACAAAGATTTTTAATAACTAACCTGTTGTCTTCTAGTCTACGCAATTTATTGATTGTTATCAAAAAGGATCAGAAGATGCTTTCTTATGCGAAGGATGCTCAATTGTTAGTAACACCCCAAATGTTTTTTCTGAATTTGACTCAGATTGCTACTGCTCTTGTTGCATTCTAAATTACATTCAAAACTACTGCTTCAAAAGCTTATGTACAGATATGGATGAATATGTTCGTCTTCACACATATGTACAAAACACATGTGTTAGCTCACCAAAAAGAATTAACATGAGGCCATATAGACTCAAAAAATCAAATGAGGAGGAAGATGATTTTTCCGCTCAAGAAAATGGTATTGAATTGTTTCTTTCTGAGGATAATATCTTATCTCGCTCTTTACTTGGTGAGGAAAAAGATGAGATATTTTCAGCCTTTACAGATCTGTTTGACTTTGAAGCATTTATTGAAGACAATTACGAAGATTGTCATGTTAGTGAATCAGAAGTTGAAACGCAATCTCTAGAAGATGATATCGATTTAGAAAAAGAAGATCTTGATCAAACACTAGGTAAAAGGGATCACTTCCTGGAGGTTCAGGCATTAACTGATTATTCAAAGGATCTTTCTTTAGATCTACTAGAAGATATCATTGAGTCTTATCACAAGGTTGGTTCATCATTATTTTTTGATATTGCAAATGAATTTTTGGACAAAACCCAATTCAAAAATCTTATGGATTCTTATGAAGATGCGACAGCTAGATTTAGTATTAATCAATTTACAGATAACATTCCATCTGATCTAGCTGCAATGTGCCTTGGTTATGAATCAAAGTTGTTAAATACCAACTTGAAAGATTTTGATTATGAAGAAAACATTTACGTCACCGGATGTTTTTTGAGCACGATTGCAGAAACAATTGATAAAGGTTATTGTCCAACCACTGTTAATTGCGCGTGTAAATGTATCATTTCCCAAGGCTTAAATCAATGTCTAATGAGTTATGGTACTAATGTGACATCATATATCGAAGAAGGAACTTTGGATATAAAAGCATTTTGCAGCCCTAATAGTGAGATTCATCAGCATAGTGTTATCGATCCAGATACGAAAACCTTATCAACCATTGAATCTCTTGCTAGAGAGGAGTTTAATATGCTAGATAGAATCAAGAATCTTGCAACGCTGTTAAACATTGTGGAAGATTTAGATTCATTCAAGTCCAACTTACTATTTGACTATTCAATTTCACCATCAAACTTTGACGGCTTGTTCAGTGCCCAATTCGTTTTGGACAAATGTGAAGTTAGAAATAATATAACCGAGTACTTCAAAGTTGATACTGATAGTTGTGATCTTCGAGATATATTCTATTGCAAAAACCATTACAAAAACTCTAAATGTACCATTTATCAATCAGATTCTAACCAATGCAATGAGGCTTGTTGTTTGGAAACTAAAATGGCCGAGTGTGCTTCCGCACACTGTTTAAATAAAAAACCAGTTGATGCATTTAAAAGAGTTGCAAATATTATCTGTTCGCAATATGCAGATGTTCATGTCACTAATGGCAAGTTACCTTTTCCAGAAGTTGAGCAGGAAATTTTAGATCCTGGCTGTGGGACTGATGAAAAAGACGAATCAACCGAAGTTGCTTATGGTGAAAACTCAACTGATATAACCGTGAAAGATGATGATAAAACACACTTGAAAAAAAGGGCACTTACTTTCTTGAACGTATATGAGGATAATAGATTCAATGAAGCTATTTGTGATATTGAACCGTTTGAACCAGGTTATGACACAACAAAATGTAACAAAAAGTCGATCAAAGCCTGTATCAAAGAAGGTATTCAAGATCTTATTGATGATGCTTCAAACTTTTGTCCCTACTGCAGTAATGATAATGCGTTTGATGAATGTCGCTGTACATGCTGTTTTGCTAAATATTTAAGCAAAGTTTGTTATGACCCAAATTGTGAGGTTCTAAGTGAAAAATTAAGATATAAAAGATATGTAAGAGAAGTGTGTGAAACCAGGCCAGCAAAAATTTTGGATAAAAGAGAAGATTTAAAAACGAAACTTGTTGAACTAGAATCTGGTGACAATTTTGATATTTTTACAGGTTTTGATGATGTATATAAGTTTGAAGATGACAAAGATCATTATATGAATATTCATCCAGTTAATCATAATCAAGAGAATCACAAATCAGTATCATCATTAAGAAAAACACCACATATTTATAGATTTTTCAAAAGAAATTTAACCCCTCTTTATGTCAATCCTGACTCTTCTTTGGCTTCGAATGAGATTAAAAGAATAATTGTTAAAGATAATGAATCCGAGATCTTGGTTGATAAAACATTTGAAAATGAAGAAGAAGAAAATGAACTCGAAAAAAGAAGCAGCTCAAAGAGAAAGTTGAAAATTGATAGATCGAAACCAAGAAGAGCACAAAAGGCCAAACAAAGAACATATAAAAACAAAACTAAGGGAAGGGCTAAAAAACCAAAAAAGAAGAACCATAAAAAAATTAAACCAAAGATTAGAAATTCATCTAAAAGTAATCAGTTGAAATCAGATTTTGGTATTACCAATTCAAGCAAATCCAAAAGTGTTGGATCAAACTCAAATGCTGAACCGTATAGTGTTCCAAAACCAACATTTATCGAAGTTTCAGAAATACAATTATTTGAACCGGCAGCTGAAGAAGCTGACATAATAATTAAGAAAGCTAACAAAACAACATTTGACGAGTCGAAAGTCAAGCCAGCAAGTACATTCTCATTGGGAAAGCCGGTACCTGCTAGAGGCTCCAAGGTTCATGTACCAAAATTGGCACGTCGCTTGAACATATATGAAAGAGAAGTTTTATATCAAAAGAAAAATTCATCAAGTTTGAATTTTGGTGTGAAAGATGAAGACAATCTTGAAGACATTCCAAATATTGTGGGGGACAACTCAAGTGATATTTTCTTTTCATCAAGTTCAAGGGTGAGGGCTAGTAACATGAATATTGTGGTTGGAGTATTTTCAATCATTTTGATTGGTGCCTCATATTTTACATTCACAATGTATTCGGACAACGATGAGACCCATGCTGAAGATAACTTTGAAACCGAAACTGAAGATGAAATTAAAGTCGATTCTATTGTCACTGCAGATTCTATTGCTGGTACTCCAGGCCAAAATGAGTGAATTTAAAAAAAAAATGCCTTTACTAATAATAATCGTATAGCTTCAATTTTTGAAATAGCTTTGGTTCGAGATAGTAGTCAGTACGTGTATTGTCAGGATACCACTTTTGACCGTTTAATCATACAAAATACTGAATAACTCCGATTTCATAGTAACAGTTTTTCGGATTTTTTGAACTTATGTTAAGCGGTTTTAGCTCAGTCGGGAGAGCGTCAGACTGAAGATCTGGAGGTCCTGTGTTCGATCCACAGAAATCGCATTTTTTTTGGACTTTTGATAATAATTAGTGGCAATCACCCATTTACAAATGACTTTTTTGAGTGATAGTTAACGTATAGGTTTGCAAAAAACTGTTCTCTAACTGTGTACTTAATGCTGAGTTATTTACAGAGCTTGGATCAAGGATTTTGAGTAAGAATTTTATGGTGCAAAATAATCTCAGCTACAGTTTTTTCATTCACCTGCTAAAAACAAAATTTAATTATTTAGTCTTTAAAATGGATATGTATTTACCTTTTGGAAACACTAAAGCTACAATTGATATAAACAAACATGACATTAAAATACAAAAAAATACCTGCCCACTTTACTGGATAGTATACAAGAAGTGAATATTTAAAGAGTCAAAACCATGCACAAACATAACTTAAAATCAAAACCAAATTTAAAACCAAAAACAGTAACAAAGATCAATTATTTAGCAATCGTTGATTCTTCAGAATTGTTTTTCGATTTGTGTAATTTTTGATAAGCTGGTATGTTAAACTCGGGTGTAAAATTTTGACCAGGTAAAATTGGTACAGTTTCCAAAATCAACACTTTTTGAATTTCTGGGTCAACATCATTTGGTATTTTTTTGTATAAGTAGAATTCTAATTCATCGTTTGGATTTGTTGAAGGTTTGAATAATTTTGGATGAAATTCCACGCCATCTTCCACACGTTTTTTAGCTAAAACTCTTTGATGATCTTCAATTTTGAATTTTTCTTCAGTTGCAACTTCATGATTTCTTTGACCCAGGGCATCAGTCACATGTTTCCATAGTTTTCTCGATTCTAAATCACCTTGTTCACTCAATGGTCTAACTTTTGGTGGTAAAGGTTTTGCAGATTTTGCGTCAAAGAATGGTTCTTTCTTTCCAGTAGATAAGTTTTTAATCGTTATAACATCATTCCATTTACCTTGAATTGAGTATAAAGATTCGTTTTTATCATTTTTGACAACACCTTCAATTGCATCATAAGTACCTGAAATAAAACCTTTGGTTTTAAATTCAATATCAATTGATAATCCAGTGGAAGGACATTTAATGATCATATGATCACCTAACTCGATTCTCATTGTACCAAATAGAATACCTCTTGCATACATATTTGGTTGCGTTAAGGTATATTTTTCAGGTTTACCATTTGAGTCATGAATATCCAAAAATTGTAACACTGTTAAACCTTCCATCATGGCAGCAGTGGAGTTACCCAGAAACTTTGATTTTGGTATAACAGTACCGTCGACTCTGATATGATCTTCTGGGATCATGAAAAAGTATGACGATTTAGGAGGGTGATGGGATGTTTGCTCAGCAATGTAGTAAGCTTGGTGTCCATTTGGCAGGTCCCAGTAACTGGTGAAAAACTCACCCAAAACAGGATTTAAAGGTTTCTTAACAGCCTTTGGGGCAATGTGCCAACCGGAAAGGTACCATTTAGCAACAAGTAAAAACCTTTGAACCGGGTCTTTGGTCATGTGAGCTTCTAACAGAATATCTGGCTGCTGCAATTGGTTTGTAATTCTTTCCAGCATGGACTTTCTCTCCAATATAAATGTTGGTAAAGTGATTCTGGACAAGTCACATCCTGGTCTCAGTTGTGTGATGATTCCCATCAAAATACTTTGGCCCTGCTCGTCCACCTCGTTGATATCCTCGGTGTTCACCACCTCATGGGACTTGAGAGAAGAGGCATCAGAATGGGGTTTTAAAATCTTTGGAAATGCCATATTTGTTATTTTTAACCAGAGTTAACTAGTGAGATGAATAGTTAGGCTTGTGTAATGCTTCAAATTGCAATAGGTTCACTTCTCGGTAAGCCTCAAGGATCTTGTACTAGCAGAAACAGTTCAAAACAGATCAGAAAAACCGATTAATGCCTGAATTTTGAGTAAAAAATAATTTGGTCCCTTGAAATTTAAGTTGAAAAGTATTTGTTTTCATATTTTATGATTATAGTTTTTATTTGAATTTTTTTTTTTGGTTTTTTTCCGTTGATAAAACATTTCTTAGTACTGCTTGAGATAGTTTCAAGTGTTAATAGTTGATCTTTGTTCATTATATAACACCTTTATAACTGAATTGTACATGCTTGGTTTGTGGTACGAAAAAACCACGCACTAAAGCCAGTCGATTCGCTCGGATAACGATTTCATCACAGCCTTGCTAACAGAAGTTCCCGTTATATTGCATTGATTAGTCAAGAAAATCGGTGATTTCTTCTATTTGATAGCGAGAAATTCTTGGTTCCCCACGCGTCGGTTACTAGAGGCTTGGCTGCTAACGTTTCAGCTGTAGACATGTCGGTGTGTGCTCAACTCACTCCAATACCACTACTAACTGCTTTATCTCCGGGGTGTAGTTGACGCTATAACTCAATTTTGCTACAGTTTGACATACATCACGTGCGGATAACTTAGCACGGAGGTGAAATAACATAAGCAGAGCTTGCTGCTTTTTTTTCCAGTTACCCGCCCGCAAACCCTCGGAACTGGAAATTCACCCGCAATATCAAAAACGCCCTCGGAAGTCCCGCCAAAAGGCCAAAAAACTCAAAACAACAAATCACCAAAAAATAAAAATAATCCTCAAAAGGAGGCAAATTCTTAATATTGGATTAATAGATTTAATAGAGTTTTGCTGCTGCTAGACAACTAAAGGAAGATGGATGAACATTTAATCTCAACTATCAATAAATTGCAAGATGCATTGGCTCCATTAGGTGGAGGTTCGGCTTCACCAGTTGATTTGCCACAAATCACAGTTGTCGGATCGCAATCTTCAGGTAAATCATCGGTTTTGGAAAATATCGTTGGTAGAGATTTCTTACCAAGAGGTACAGGTATTGTTACAAGAAGACCACTGATTTTACAATTAATTAATAAAAGACCTTCAAAAAAACCAGACTCAAATTTACAAGACTTATTAAATTTATCAAATGAGACACCAAATGCAGATGGTTCAAAAAATGAAGATAATGTTGATGAATGGGGTGAATTTTTACATTTACCAGGTAAAAAATTCTATAATTTTGAGCAAATCAGACAAGAAATTGTTAATGAAACTGATGCAAAAACTGGTAAAAATTGCGGTATTTCTCCAGTTCCAATTAATTTGAGAATTTATTCTCCACATGTTGTCACCTTGACTTTGGTTGATTTACCAGGTTTGACTAAAGTCCCAGTTGGTGATCAACCAAAGGATATTGAAAAACAAATCAAGGATATGATTTTAAAGTTTATTTCAAAACCAAATGCAATAATTCTTAGTGTTAATGCTGCAAATACAGATTTAGCCAATAGTGATGGCTTGAAATTAGCAAGAGAAGTTGACCCTGAAGGGTTAAGAACAATTGGTGTTTTAACAAAAGTGGATTTGATGGACCAAGGTACCGATGTTATTGATATTTTAGCCGGTAGAGTTATTCCATTAAGATCGGGTTATGTTCCAGTTATAAATAGAGGTCAAAAAGATATTGAAAACCACAAAACTATTAGAGAAGCTTTAAAGGATGAGAAAAACTATTTTGAAAATCATCTATCATATAGATCAAAAGCTCATTTCTGTGGTACACCATATTTAGCCAAAAAATTAAATTCTATCTTATTACATCATATCAAACAAACTTTACCTGATATTAAAGTTAGAATTGAAACTGCTTTGAAAAAATATCAAAATGAATTAATTACTTTAGGCCCAGAAACTTTAGATTCACCAAGTTCAGTTGTTCTAAGTATTATTACAGATTTCGCAAAGGATTATAATGGAATTCTGAATGGTGAAGCTCAAGAATTGTCCTCAAATGAATTAAGTGGTGGTGCCAGAATTTCTTTTGTCTTTCATGAAATTTTTAAAAATGGTATTAATGCTCTAGATCCATTTGATCAAATTAAAGATGCTGATATCAGAACTATAATGTATAATAGTTCTGGTTCATCTCCATCTTTATTTGTTGGTACTCAAGCTTTTGAAGTTTTAGTCAAACAACAAATTCAAAGATTTGAAGATCCAGCTGTTCGTTGTACAAGTTTAATTTTCGATGAATTGGTTAGAATCTTATCACAAATTTTGCAAAACTCTAAATATTCAAGATTTCCTCAATTGAAAGAAGCACTTTCAAATCATTTTATTGAATTTTTAAGAGAAGCTTTAGTACCAACAAATACTTTTGTTTTGGATATTATTAAGTCAGAAGAAACTTATATCAATACTGCACACCCAGATTTATTGAAAGGTCAACAAGCCATGGCAATTGTTCAAGAAAGATTACACCCAACTCAAGTTCAGGTTGATCCAAAAACTGGTAAACCATTACCACACTCTTCATCACATTCCGTAAATCAACAAAGTCAAACAGAGGAAGAAAAATCAAACGGATTCTTTGGCGGATTTTTTGCATCAAAGAACAAAAAGAGATTAGCAGCTATGGAAGCGCCACCATCAATTTTGAAAGCAACTGGTGCAATGACTGACCGTGAAACTCAAGAAACTGAAGTTATCAAATTATTGATTCAAAGTTATTACTCAATCGTTAAAAGAACCGTTGCAGATATTATTCCAAAGGCAATCATGCTTAAATTGATTGTTAGATCAAAAAATGAAATCCAAAAAGTCTTATTAGAAAAACTATATGCCTCAAAGGATCTCCAAGACTTAGTTAAGGAAAATGAAGTTACAAAACAAAGAAGACAAGAATGTTTGAAGATGGTTGAAGTCTTGAAACACGCTAGTGAAATTGTTTCATCTGTTTAGATCACCCCAATTTGAATTTAATGATATATAATATCTCCCAATTGTAGATTTAGCGCCGAAAAATGTAAAAATTGTGCAAAAATTGCAAAAAATTACATTTTTCTTCGAGTTGGTCGGGTGAATTGTTGGTTAAATCCGTCACAAAAAAAGCGGTTTTAGCTCAGTCGGGAGAGCGTCAGACTGAAGATCTGGAGGTCCTGTGTTCGATCCACAGAAATCGCATATTTTTTTTTTAATAATGTGATCGTGTACACAAATGTTCATGGTTGTAGGTCTAATCTACAAACACCTGCAATCTCTGTTGATAGCTAAAAGCTAGGGCTACAATTTAACAAACCAAACTAAACCAACAAAACTTTTATTCATGATTATTCACATTCTTGAAAATTAATAGAGGTATTTGAACGATGGATTCAAATCACCCTGTAAAATGATTTCTCTTTCAGATTGACTATAGAACTTCTCTCTGTATTTAGGAGTTTGTTTCTTAGCATTTTGTCTCTTTAAGTAGAATAAAATCATGCATAACAGAACAACCGAAAGTGCAGCAAACGCAATACTAATTGACAAACCTTTTGTATAACGCGGTGCATCTTTACTTAAGAATATAAAGACCGAAATAATACCACCAATATTACCAAAACCAATTTGAAACGATGTACCTAGAGATTTTCTTAAGTGGCCACCAAAGTTCAATGCAGACCAACATATTAGTGAAGGCATAGAGCTGTATAAACCCGTAACAGTCAAGAAGCATCCCGCATATCTTGCATTTTCATTATCATGAATTCCAAGAACTAATGCCAACCCAACAATAGCCATCAATGCAGATGAAATTGCAAATGGAGATCTAACCTTTTTATAATCTGAGGCAAATGCTGCCAAGTTTGTGTACCCAAAAGCACAAATCCATGGATAAACAGAGTGTGCTTGTGCTGATTGAGCAGTGTACCCCATTGCTTTAATGATACTGGATGAAAAATATGCATAACCATAACTTGGAATAACTAATGCAAAATACGTCAAAGCAACTAGGAAAAATAATGGTTCCGATTTGAATGTTTTCCAGTAATCTCTCCAATTGAAGTCAACAGTAAATCCTGATGAAACTGAATGGATTTCTAATTTTTCTTTGATAAAAGCTCTTTCATTTGCAGTTAAAAATCTAGCCTTCTCAGGGAAATCTGGGACTGTAAAGAATAACAAGATTGCCAAACCTGCAGTGAAAGTACCTTCAATAATGAAGATCCATGCCCACGCACCGTATCCATGCTTGCCATCTAGATCTTTAATTTTGTAGGCAATTGCACCACCAGCAGCACCTGCTAAACATGTACCACTGAAAAAGAAACTAAATCTTCTCTGTGCTTCTGAGCTTGTATAGTAAGTTGATAAGACATAAAAAATACCCGGAAATGCTGCAGATTCTAACAGACCTAAAAAGACTCTGCATACAACTAAACCAGCAAAGTTTTTAACAAAACCTAAGCATAATGTAATTATACCAAAGAAGAAAATACAACCACTCAACCAGACATGTGGAGGAACTTTCTTCATCAACCAGTTTGATAGAACTTCAAAAAAAATATATGGAGCAAAGAACACAACTAATGCTGTGTTATACTGATTACCATGTAGCTTAAGGGCACTTGCCATACCATATGTATAACTATTACCAATATTGATTCTGTCTAAAAATGCTAAAAAGTATAGTAAAAGCAATGGAGGCACAATACAAACGTCCATTTTCCACATTAACTTCTGCTGATTTATACCATATTTATTTGCTAATTCATTTGTTTTGAAGGTTTTTTCTTCATCAGTTAAATGTTCATCAAATGATTGATCATTTACTGGACTAGAATATATGTCGTTTTCTTTCAATGAGGTTTCTGATTCAGACATTTTTATGTTTTCTTTTGATCTTTTCTCAATATCACTGTTGAGCTAATAATCAGAATATATCGTACTTTATATATGGCTCTGTTTTTCTCATCGAATGCGTGTAAAGTGATGACTGATTGATACTCAAGTTTTTAGTTTTTGCATATTTTGACAGAAACTCCGTTGCAGGACAAAGTCTCAAGATGCTAGTCCTCACGAGATGTCAAATAATTAATAATCAGCTGTTTACCGATTTATATACAAGATCGTAAGCCTCTAGCTTAAGGAACCTACATGAGTAAAGTTGAAGTAAAAACTAGTCGTCAGCTACAAATAACTAATCTGCTTGATCAATATATTAAAAACTCAAAAACTTGACAGTCCCAACGGCTGAGACTTTGGGTCTAGGACTTTTATTCCAAAAAAAAAATAAAAAATCAAGTCTCTCGGTAGTCTCCAATTCCTATATTTTTTCAAAAAAAATAGTTTCAATAACCGAGTTATTAAATTTTTGAAATTAAAATTACAACAATTTCAAAATAAAACTATCATCTAGTCTGTTATTTACAGTGGCCAGCACAGTCTTTGCTCTTTTGGGTTAGTCCATCAAAATTTGACACAATTTAGGTTAATGCGTACTAAAATTTGACACATTCTTCAAAGCCTTGCGCAGATTATTTATCCGTTATAATACTGGTCGCTTAATAAATTTTCCATAAAACAATAAAATTTTAAAGGGTTCAACATTGCTAGAGCCACATTACTAACAATATGTGATTTTAAGATAACAGAGCATGATACCCCTACAACGCATCATTACAAATTAATTATTATATATTAAACAGGAAAACAAACTAAAACAGAATCGGTAAACCAGAGTCTGAAAACAAATACTCATATCTTTAGTAAAGGTATTTGAAAACAGGATTTAAGTCACCTTGTAATATAATTTCTCTTTCCGGCTGACTGTAGAATTTTTGCTTGTATTCTTCAGTCTCCTTTTGGTCATTTCTTCTTTTGTAGAAAAAAGCTAACAATGCCAATAAGACAACAGCAAGTGCTGTAAATGCAATACACACAGACAAACCCTTAGTGTAATATGGAGCGTCCTTACTCAAAAATAAAAACACTGAAATAATACCACCAATGTTACCAAATCCAATTAAAAATGAGGTACCTAATGATTTTCTTAGATGACCACCATAGTTTAATGAGACCCAGCAAACCAATGAAGGCATTGAACTGTATAATCCACAAGCAGTCAAGAAACATCCAGCGTATCTTGCTTTTTCGTTACCGTGGATGGCTAAAACCATTGCTAAGCCAACAATAGCTAGTAAAGCTGAACCAATTGCAAATGGGAATCTAATTTTTTTGTAGTCTGAAATGAATGCAAGAATATTAATGAGACCAAATGCACAGATCCATGGGTAGACTGAGTGAGCATTTGCTGATTGTGCAGTATAACCCATTGCCTTGATAATACTTGGCGAAAAGTAAGCATAACCATAACTTGGAATGATCAATGCAAAATAAGCCAAAGCTGCTAAGATGAATAACGGATCGGAGAAAAATTGTTTAAGCATATCTCTCCAGTTAAAGTTGACATGGAAGCCTGATGAGACTGAATGAATTTCTAATTTTTCTTGAATGAATTTTCTTTCATTTGCATTCAAGAAACGAGCCTGTTCTGGGAAATCTGGCACTGTGAAATATAAAAAGATTGCCAAACCTGCAGTGAAGGCACCTTCAATGATAAAGATCCAAGACCAAGCTGCAATTCCATGTTTGCCATCTAATTCTTTAATTTTGAAGGCGATTGCACCACCAGCCGCACCTGATAAACATGTACCACTAAAGAAGAAACTAAATCTTCTCTGTGCTTCTGCACTTGTATAATAAGTTGACAAAACATAGAAAATACCTGGGAAAGTTGCTGATTCCAATAAACCTAAAGTGAATCTACAACCAACTAACCCACCAAAAGTTTTCACAAAACCTAAACCAAGTGTAACAATACCAAAACAAAAGATACATCCACTTAACCAAATATGTGGAGGAACTTTCTTCATAAGCCAATTGGAGACAACTTCAAAAAAGATATATGGAGCAAAAAAAACAACTAAAGCAGTATTGAATTGGTTTCCATGTAAGTGTAAATCTTTACTCATACCGTAAACAGCTGCATTTGAAATATTGATTCTATCTAAGAATGCTAGAAAGTATAATACTAAGAATGGTGGAACAATACAGATATCTAGTTTCCACATCAATTTTCTTTGGTTCACATTATATTGAGCAGCTAACTCGTTAGTTTTTGTGTCTTTTTCTTCATCAGAAAGGACATCTTCAAATGCAATTTTAGAAACAGAAACTGAGTCCGCTTCTTCATGAGGAATGCTTTGCTTTTCAGACACTGAATCTGTGGACATGTTTGGTTTCTATAGGTTGAATTAAAAGGCTACAGCAATTTAAAACAATAAACTGGGGAAAAGTGGCTTTATATGGGCCCTTTAAAATTTTTCACAAAAAAATTTTCAGTGACTAATCCACTCCGGTAGCCCAACACGAGCGTAAACGGAGTGGGTGGTCATTTGTGCACTTGAATGAGTAGTCAAGCTAATAATAATAAAAATTGTTATCAATATTGAATAATGTTGATTTAAATCATTTGACACATAACTTAGTGCCGTTAATGGTTAAACACTGCAAATGCCTTGTATTGTGTTTGAACGCCTCTTTTTGTGCAAATAAAAGTAGCTCCTTCAACAACCGATTGCCTTCAATAACCGATGACAGCCGCGCCGATAATCCGCCAAAAACTAGTCCGACGGGGTTTGGTATAGTTACTCCGCAACCGGACTAAAAATTATTTCGGAATAAGCAGTCACGGCGGTTTAGTAAGAGCTGATATAATCTATTTATCAGATGCCATTTTGTATATTGCAATTGCATAGCTTATTATGAGGAGGAGATGGATTTGGTATTTAGTTTTGCGAGAATTTCATCACAACCAATTGAGAATGACTTATTCAAAGCTTCAATTTGAGTTTCTAGACCATTTAGGGACTCATTCCATGATTTAAGATCTTTCTCCATTATATCGAGGTCGTAATTGAAGTTTTTGTTAATTTCAACCACATCATTCATTTGGAAATGGAGATCATTTAAGCTTTCTAGTCTATTAATCAATAATGGTAAGTCATTCTCAAAATTCTTCAACTTGTTGAACTTACTGTAAATTTCATTTATTTTGTCGTCTCTTTTGATAAATTCCTCATCGTTTGCATTGAAGATTGACCTTCTGATTGCAATTGATTTCTCAAACTTCAAATTAATATCATCAATTAATGTTGAAAATCTTTCGATCGACCCAGAATCGTTGCTAATCAACTTGATTTTTCTATAGAGATCATTAATTGATCCTTCAATAGATAATTTATTATCCAAACTCAAGTCAATTCCAATGATTCTCTCGATTTCACTCAATTTATCCTCTATTTTGACAAATTTTGTAGGATCATGAATAACCGCACATTCAGCGGCCTCATTATTTTCAATTTTTGCAGTTTGAACATTCAGCTTCAACAGTCTTTGATTTTTAACTTTGAGATTAAGTCCATCAAACAATTCTTTTAAATCATTAATTTGCTTCTCAACATCTAAATCACTCTTTCCATCGTCATCTTCATTAATATCGTTTTGTAACTCAATCAACTCTTTCCTTAGTCTATCAATTCTGTTGTAAACACTTTCCCCATGTTTAGTCTCAAACGTATTATTCTTTATACTATCAATTCTATCACTGAAATCAGTTTTTTTGTTAAATATAAAATCGTTTGAAAACTTTTTGAAGCTCTCTCCAACATTGATATCTTCTTCTATTATTGAAGATCTGGAACTTTCCACATCGTTATTTAATTCAATACCTTCTTCCACATCAGAGGTCTCATAAACCTCTTTTGAATCATAATCCTATCCCTGGTTATTAACTTTATTCATTAACAATACAGTTCCCCAACTCACAATTCCCTCCAGCCCTTCATATTTCGACATCTGTTCAGCTACTTTTTAATTGTTTATGCTTGTCTTATAAAAAACAAAAAATTGAAATTCGCGGTTGGATCAGATGACATAAGCCTTATATCAAAAATTTTCAATATTTGATTAAAACGTCAAACTACTTTGCTTCAAATGAGTTTGAAATACCAAGAATTGATAGCCAAGGTGCTTGAGGCACAATCTAAGTACAATATATTTACCTCAATTAGAGAAAATCCAGCTTCGAATATAAAAAACGGAATTTTAAAGAACAAAACTGTTGCAGTTAAAGATAATATTGTAACTAAGAGTGAATTTACAACTTGCTCCTCGAGAGTATTACAAGACTATAAATCACCTTTTGATGCTACTATTGTCAAATTGCTTGAGAATGAGGGCTCTTTGATTGTAGGTAAGACAAATATGGATGAATTTGGTATGGGATCAAGCACCACGAACTCGATTTTTGGTCCAACAATCAACCCCGCCTACCCAGATGATCAAAGAATAAGTGGGGGGTCATCGGGGGGTTCTGCTGCTGCTGTTTCAGCAAACCTGGTGGATTTCAGTATTGGAACGGATACTGGTGGGTCAGTTAGATTACCAGCCGCATATAATGATATAATTGGATTCAAGCCTTCGTATGGAAGAATATCCCGGTGGGGTGTCATAGCATACGCACAGAGCTTGGACACAGTGGGCATAATGTCCAAAGATTTATCAATAGTGGAAAGTGTTTATAAGATTTTAGATAGATTTGACAAAAATGATCCAACTTCATTATCAACAGAGAATAGAAATAAAATCACTGGAAATGATTCCCAAAAAATTAGAATTGGTATACCAGTGGAGTTTTTGATTAAAAATCTATCTAAGGAAGTTTTGCATTCATGGAAGGAAACTATATTGAAATTGCAGAAAGATTTTGAAATTATCCCAGTTTCAATACCAAATTTGAAATATTCATTACCAATATATTACACTATTGCACCAGCTGAAGCATCTTCTAATCTGGCTCGCTATGATGGAATACGATATGGGTACAGATCAGATGAAGATAAAAATCATTACTCAAAAACAAGATCTGAGAGTTTTGGCAAAGAAGTTCAAAATAGAATCTTATTAGGAAACTATAATCTACAATCAGACTCATTCAAGAACAATTTTTTGAAGGCGATGAATGAGAGAAAAAACTTGAAATTACAGTTTGACTCAATATTCAGATTTAAAAACATTTTTTCCAAGAAGGATGGTAATCCAAATGGTGTTGATATAATATTAACTCCAACTGCGATTTCAAAACCACCAACTTTATCAGAGTTTAAAAAACAAACAATAACTGACATCTATCTGAATGATATTTTAACAGTTCCAGCATCACTAGCTGGGTTGCCTGCTATCTCGATTCCAATGAACACACATTCATCAGTGCAAATCATTGGCCAGTTTGGCGATGACCAGACAGTATTAAAAGCATCAAAGTTACTACTTAGTGTATGAAAAACCTTCTGTATATATTACTGCTATTATTACTTTTATATTAATATACATAGTCCTTTTTTATCATTTCAATCTCCTTAGAAATTGATTCTAACGTACCGTTACGATCCCACAACTTTCTATCAGACCAGATGATTTCCATCATCTTAGAGTTTATTTGCTCTAATTCTTCAACAGTACATCCTTCCGTACTTTCAACTAGTTTATTGATTAGATCATTAACTTTTTCGTTGTTAATAATAAAGGCAGGCAATGGTACTCCTTCAACTTCCTGTTCACCTTCTTCTTCTTTCTGTTCTTCTTCCCTCATAACTTGATCTACTTCAATATTGGCAATTTGTTGATCTTCATCAACCTTGTTATTATCCATTATAACTTCAGCTGTGTCTTCATTTTTAGGTGCTGCTTCCAAGACTGTAGCTGGCTCACTGCCGTTGACAATACCTTGTTCAGAAACCTCTTTGGTTTCATCTTTAATAGAATCTTCACCAGCAGTGACATTTGAGATCTCACCATTTAACTCTTCGACAGGTTTCATTGGAACATCACCTCCTTCAACTTGACCTCCACCAACGGCTGCATCCCCATTAACTTTATTCAATTCGATTTGTTCCGCAGCAGCAGCAATGTTCAGTTCTTCTTGTTTCTTAACAGCTTCTTCGAATATTTTTCTTCTTTGAGCTTCTCTTAATTTCAATCCTTTGCATTGTTCAATGAATTCAGGAGTGGAAATTTCATCAATACCAACTTGCGCATTTGCAAACATTTCAGAAGCTTTAATCAGTCTTTCTCTATCATTCATTGTAACACTGTCTAAGTAAATGAGTTCAATGTCTCTCAAAAATTGTTTTGGCTCTGAATAAAATCCATTCCATAATCTTTCTTCAACGATATCCAGATCCATATTGAAGAATTTCTTTTGAGTTGCCACCTCAAGAATCATATCACCATCTTTTACATAACCATAATCAACGTTAACTAACGGATTTGGTGCATCAAATAAATGAATCAATAAGGCATCTTCAATTGGTGGTTTCTTGAATTTTTTATAACGAACTTTGAACAGATCCATTAATCCCGCTAATTTTATTTTCAAAGTGTTCTTTAATCTCATATCAGATTTCTCAAAATCTTTCAAGTCTTGTTTTGACTGTTTCTTCTCTTTAATTTCAACCTTTTCCAAAACTTTCAATTTACGTTTTGGTCTTGAATCTAAAAATTCAATTGGTTTCATATTAACCGAAACTTTGATCGACTGAAAAAAGTTAAGTCTTTCTGCTGCGTTTGGTGTATTCAATTCATAGTAATTATCACTTAACAAACCAAATAAATGTCTCAAGCCACTATCAATCTCACTCAATTCGCATTCGCTTAAACCTAATAACATTATTCTTTCATTTGACTTCAATGATCTTAACAAACTTTCAAATGTTGATTTTGCACTTTCAGGTAAAGTTGAGTACCAAATATCGATATTTGGTATAAATATGATTGATGGTTGATGACGACGCGCTTCAATGAAGCTTTGAATGATTGCTGTTTCAATAGATCTAGTGGAATCGTTGAATATTGATGATAAATCCAGGTGTTGGACATTGAAACCTTCCAAATAGTTCAAAATTGCAGACCCAAGGTATTGTTGACCGTTACCTGGCTTACCAGTTAGTAGCAATCTTGGTCTACATATTCTTGTTGATTCTAATCTTCTCAGCAACTCATGTTTTGCAAAACCTCCATCCTCATCATTTTCAGTTGGATCAATAAACATTGCTTCTTCTAATGAAGTCATCTTTTTAACATTTGGAATGAGCTTTGATAGTTTCTGTGTAATTGAAGTCAATTCATCAGCTAATAAAGACTCCAAATGTTCAGGTAACGGCGCAGATGAGTTAGAGAGTGATCTTGCCGAAGATGGAACGATTTTTTCAATAGCTCTCATAAAATCTCTGGCAGAAACTTTTATCTCTGAAACATCAATTTTCAACTTATCGTTTGAGTTGTAAATTTGTGGATATGCTCTTTGAATACTGTTTAAAGCAGCTTCAGTACACAGTGCTCTCAGATCAGCACCACCATAACCTTTTGTTAAGTCTGCCAATTTTTTAATAAATGAATCAGATAAAGGTGGAACCCATTTTTTTGTATGAATTTTTAGGATTTCCTGTCTTGATTTTAAGTCAGGTAACGGAAAGTAAAACTCTCTGTCAAATCTACCAGGACGACGTAAAGCTGGATCAACTGCATCTGGTCTATTTGTAGCACCAATCACAATAACTTGACCTCTATTATCCATACCATCCATCAAAGCCAGTAATGTAGAAACAATACTTGCATGTATCTGCTCTTGTTTGGATGATCTTACAGGTGCTAATCCATCAATCTCATCAAAAAATATAATACTTGGTTGTTGCTTTTTAGCTTCTTCAAATAATAAACGTAACTGCCTCTCAGCTTCTCCAACCCATTTTGATAAACAATCTGCACCTTTTCTCATGAAAAAAGTGATCTTTTTACCTTGAGTAGAGCAACTGGCAGCTAATGCTCTTGCCATTAAAGTTTTACCTGTACCTGGTGGACCATGAAAAAGGACACCTCTTGGTGGTGTTATATGAAAGTTTTGATAAACTTCTGGGTAAAGAAGTGGTAATACGACCATTTCTTTTAATTGATTGATATAATTATCTAACCCACCAACTGAATTGAAATCAATATTCATATCAACACCCAAAGGATCAGAATCTGCAATTTGTTTTTTATTCTTTTTGTTACTGCTCAATAAAGGATCATTATGAACTGATAGCGCTGCTGGTTTCTTTGAAGTTTCATCCATTGCTAAGATCTCATCATCTGAAGAGTCAGAATCAACACCACCAGCCAATTGATTGTTTGCCAAACCAGTTAATGAATTCAATGTTGAAGAGTAGTTTTTACCGAAAATTGAGGTAACATCACCACCACCAAAAGGACCACCTGTTGGGAACAATCTCCTTAGCGGACCAGTTGGTGCTCTTCTTCTGGGTGTTGATGGTACTACCGGTGGCGCCATTAATGAGTTATCATCTAAATTTTCAGGAAGTGGTGGTGGAATTGTATAGTTGACAACATTTTTTCTCTGTCTAAGAGCTCTGTTTGGAGGTGGAGAATCATCATCAAGAAATGGAGGGGATGAAGAATCCTCCAGATCTTGTAATTCATTCAAGATTGAGTTTCTTTCATCTTCAGACTGGCGACGGCGTCTCTTTGGACTTTCATTATATTCGTCATCTTCGTCATCTTCGTCATCTTCGTCATCATCAACAACACGACTATTTTTAGGCGGTCTTCCTCTACCTCTTTTGGAAGTTTTGCGAGAGGAACTTCTACCTCTACCTCTACTTCTTGTTCTTTTCTTGGTTCCATAATCATTATACTCATCATCCTCATCATCTTCATCGTCATCTTTAGATATAAAATCATTGATTTTTCTTCGCTCTCTCTTAACAGTGTCATCTGAATTTGAAATATATTCATCATCATCATCTTCTTCATCATCATGGAAGTGACCATTTCTTGATCTTGTAGACCTTCTATTAGCAAGTTCGAAATCCTCATCATCATCATCATCTTTCAAACGACCAATGTCAGTATTATTTTCCGATAGTCCACCATTGTTATCGTCATTTTCTGGTTTTATGCCCAGTTCTTCATCTAAGTCATCATAATTATTTTCAATAGCTGCATAGTTTATCTTTTGTATTTTTCTTCTTGAATAAGCAGATAAATCGTCATCTTCTTCATCATGATCATTTTCAATATCAGAGGATCTATTGCTGATTTTTGAATTTCTTGCACCACGACGTGTCATCCTTTCTTTACTATAATAGAAGGTGACTGTATAAAATGGAACCTCTGAAATTTTGCTTTTTTAACAATCTGGCTCAATATTCCAGACTATACTAGCTAAAGAATAAATGCTAATAATACCAAACTGTTATTGATGGCAAATCAATTAAATAAGTTCCCAGCTTAATTGCGCTCTAACTGTAGTAAACAGCTGTCTTACTGCAAATAGTATCAATTAATTGCAAAAAGTTACTGATAGTTGCAGTTCAACACAAATTACCAGCTTTTCAATATAAAAAATAATGTCTGTATTATTATTGTTAGGAACTCAGTCTGAATTTCCTAATGATGAAAAATAAATTTCTTGATCGCGTATTGATTTCCTAAAACGGAAATAAAATGCAATCCAGTGGTTCCTCATAATTTTGAAATAGAACTTGTCTGTAGTGTTCGTTTCAGCAACTAGGCGCAAGAGGTTGTGTTATACATGAGCTGACCTAGTCACTGATACTAGACCAGAACACCCAAAATAACTGCAAAAAATGACTCATTACTCAAGTACTTGATATCGTTCACAGTGGATCTCATTCTTGATAGCTTTACTGATTATGTAGCTTTGGCAGAGTTAGCAGGCGTTCATAAACTTCGTGTAGCCGTTTCTTTGAGAGAGAAACTGGGACATTTCAAAGAATTTCTATTACTCAGGGTTCTTCAAAGCGAGTTTCAGATTTGGAACAAGGCACTTCAAAACTCTTTAGCGTGATGGTCCAGATTTGCTGATATCAACCAGATACGACCGATGCAGATTTATATCTCAAAGAATGTCTAATCAACCGTTGTAAAAGTTTGAATGATAGCATCACACTTAATGAGCATATACCATCTATTTTGAAGGGTAGGCAGGATTTTCTAAGGTACATATGATAAATTAGACTGAAATCCGTAGTTCCGTATATTGACAAATACCTTCCCCGTCGCCCTGTCCATAGTCCTATGATGTATATAAAAAAATTCACCTAGCGCTTTTCTTGCAATTTAATGGCTTAAAAACATTTACACATAAAGTCTTTCTTACTCATAGACTCGCGACTGACTAGTTTGGAAGGACAGGGGTTTGGAGAGTACGGAATATTATGACTTTTCCTTCCTCTGTTTTTGATTGTGCTCCCACAGTTGAAATATAGCAATTCATATCAAACAACAGAATTTATCAGATAAATCATTTATTTGACCAGCTATTTGTTGTAATACCACCTACTTCAGCTACGTCCATTGTTCAAAAAGAAAGTCTATTTATCTAGCTCATTAAAGTATTGACAGCCCATTCGACACTCAAAGTACGTAAATCTGTATACGTTTGACCAACACCAACAAATAAAATTGGAATGTTGGTTGCATAAACCATATTAACCATTGTACCAATTAAATCACCAACAGTATCACATTTACTAATGATGAAAAAATCCAAAGTTCTACCGGCACCAAATGCTTTATTAAAGTTTTTAGCCTGTTGAACTGAATCAGTACCAACCAATGCTTCACCAACCATGATGATTTTATTTGGTTTTGCAGCTTTCGCAAAAGATTCTAATGGTGCCATTAATCTTGCATCGTTGTGTCTTCTACCAGCCGTATCCATTAAAATGATATCAAATCCTTGCTTTTTACCGTAGTCTATGGCGTTTTTAGCAATTTTGGCAACAAGATCTGAACCACCGTAACCACCTTCAAATAATTCAATTGAGTCTTTATTTTCACTTGAATTTTTCAAGTTATTAACATGAACCCTTAGTTGCTCAACAGCTCCAGATCTAAATGTATCACATGCAACAATCAACACTCTAAAGTTGTTTTGTAATAACCAATATGCTAATTTTGATAAGTTTGTTGATTTACCAACACCATTAACCCCAACAACTGAAATGACATATGGCTGCTGTTTACCATTTGCTTTAATGTCTTCTAGTAAGTTCACTGAAGTACCTGGGGTTAAAATATTTGTTAAACTTTTTGCTAATGCTTCGTTTGCTGTTGTTTTGATTGATGTCCAATTTTTAGTCTTTGAGCCAACTAGTGCCTTTTCAACATTACTTGTTAAATGCTGAGCAACTTCTGGAGCAACATTTTTTTTGATTAGGTGATTTTGTAACTCAACTAATGTTGATTTGATATCCTGTTCTGTGATTGTTTTACCACCAGTAAACTTCTTCAAAAATCCGAATGGTTCTTTGACTTCTTTCTTTTGAGTAGAGTTAGCCAGTAGCTCTTCCATTTCTTCATTGAGATCTTTTACAAGAAAGTTCCCCGTCTTGGTATCTTTGTTACCAATATCATCTTGGTTGATTTTGATTTTACTACTTAGATCATTCACATCTCCACCAGTTGAGAAATCCAATGCAAAATTTGAGTCTTCCTCTGTGGCTGAACCATCTGCCCCCCACTTACGCAGTTTCTTACCCTTAACATTCACATTTTTTGAACTTTTGTTTATATTACTATTCTGTATTATGTTTTGTCCTTGGTCGTCATTATCTTCCTTTGAATCAACCTGATCATTGGACATTTCTGCCAGTTTCAACTTAACGAACTGTTCAAACTTGGCCTGCTCTTCTTCGATATTTGAGGTGATTGGAACATCAGCGGCAATATTCGCCAGTAACTGTTCACTAAACAACTCTTTGAACAACACAGACAAAACACTAACTAGTTTATCCACATAGCTCAGGGGTGTTGCACTAGCATAAACTGCAACAATTGTAAAGTCTGGATTATTAACTCTCGAGTATTTTGTCGTAAACCCACTGAGGTTGAATGTTCCAACATGACTTCCACCATCGTTTCCCAGTCCTCCAATCAGTACTGTTCCAATCAAACCATTTACAACACTATCAGGCAACTTTCTTGCAGCGTATTTATACAAGACTTGTCCTCCAGGTGTGAAAACCACTAGTTGATCAACCATTTTTTGATCTCTCCAAATACCAACAAATTCTTCCAAATTTGAAAAATCTGTCAATAAAAATTCTGGAGATTTTTTTTTTCTGATTTGGCTTTAATTTTATTTTTGTGTATATTTTAAGAACTTGAAAAGTTGCAAAGGCTGTTTTAGTTTGGCAAAATGAAAAGTCTTCTGCCTGGAAGACGGCAAAGGAAGGATACAGTGAAGGTCAAAAGACGGAAAATCTTGCTCAGGATTGACATTTACCAAGTAGGTTTGCGGTTATAACCGTTTTAATTATGTGACAGTGAGAGAAACTAACAACAACTTGCTTCAGGGAAGGGAATTGGCATTAGCAAATAGTGAGAAGAGTTTGAATATTGTGAGTTGTGATCCAATTGAGCTTGTATGTTAGCCTCTACTAACAAATTCAAAGGTTGCTGGGGTCGCGTATGGAAGACAATCAAGAAGAACACAGAGAATCAAAAAGACGGCTAACCCCGTATGGAACTTCAGTTTACAGTTCACACTAAAAAGGGATGCTCCTACAGTGTACATAGCGGTGTTTGATAAACACAGAAAGTACTCCCTTTATCTTGGTGAGCTAAGACTGAGTTTGTTAGATATCTTTACTGAAGACACTGAAACCGGTGCTATTAAAACCAAAGTTGAACCACAGTGGTATAAGCTTAGATCATCTAAATCACAAAATACCTTTGTAACTGGTGAGATCAAACTAGGATTTCAAATAAGCACAAAGCACGAGAAGCACTTAACTACTGATTTCAAGATTTGGAAATCAACAGTACAGGCCTTCCAAAAGAAAATCAAAATAGATGACCAGGATTACTACTGTGACTCCGATACTGATGTGGAATCATTGCTAGACACGGCCACAGACTCTAATGGACTTAGTAAAGAAAATATAAACTCACATCATGATACGCGGCATTCTATAAATAATTCAGTGTATTTACAATCACAGCCTGCAGTTACCAATTCCGGCACGGGAACCAGCGGAGAGTCACATAGTGAGATGTCTGACACCAATCAACTTACAAACTCATTTTCAAGTATCAACTTGAGAAGGCCATCCAAATTGAAGACTGAAACTAAAATATCCGGTGTTGTATTTTTAGAAATAATATCAGCAAGTGGTTTACCACCATTGAAGGGCTTTACAAAAACTAGATTTGACATGGATCCATTTGTGGTGATCTCATTTGGCAAGAAAACATATAGGACTTCATGGAGAAAACATACACTGTCACCAGTTTTTAATGAAAAATTGGCATTTGAGGTACTAAATTCCGAGGAAGATTACAACTTGGTGTTCAATATCCTAGATAAAGACAGAATATCGTTCCATGACAAAGTGGCAATTGGATCAATCAAGTTGAAGGACGTCATAAACCGAGAAGGTTTTGTTGATTTCAATTTGGCATTGACACCGTTAACACAGCAGCAGCAATTTGAGCCTAAGCTAAAGCTAAGAGTTAACTTCAGGCATTACAATGACTTAGAAACTGAACTGTGGAATATTTTAATTTCAAAGTTTGGTGAAAACAAATTGGATATCTTTCAATTGGATTTGTTTCTTGAGAACTTTGAAGTTAGCGAAGAAATAATGGATTTCTATAACCTGAATGATAAAGCAGTCACGGAGTTATTGACAATTGATGAAATTATTAAAGTTATTAGATTTGAAAACATACAATTGAAAAGATGTCCATTTTGTGGCAAACGTAAAAAAGACCATGATATGATTTCACATTCAGCCATTTGCCTAGCCAGGGGTGATAAGTTGAAACAATTTGCCACTGCTGGACTGGCATCAAAAAGATGGTATTCCAAGATCTTAATAAAGTTTGCTTATGGAAAATACGCTCTGGGTAAAAATAATGCAAACATCTTAGTTCAAGATCGACTAACAGGCTTTATTATTGAAGAAAAAATGGCATTGTATATTAGACTGGGGATTAGACTGTTATATAAAGGAAAGAGTACAGATTCCAAAAGAATGAAGAATCTATTAAGGAATTTATCAATAAAGCAGGGCGCAAGATTTGATTTGCCATCATCAGTAAAAGAGATTGACTCCTTCATTAAATTTCATCAATTAGATCTGTCTGAATGTTCAAATACAGAATTTAAGACATTTAATGAGTTTTTTTACAGAAAACTAAAACCAGGTTCAAGATTACCAGAAGGTGAGGATGACAGAATAATTGTTAGTGCGGCAGATTCAAGATGTACAACTTTCAATAATTTATCAATGGCGACAAAGATCTGGATTAAATCAAGAGCATTTACAACAAAGAAGCTATTAGGTGGTAATTTTGATAAATCAGTAGTTGAATTGTTCAATGATTGTTCGATTGCTATCTTTAGACTAGCACCACAAGATTACCATAGATTCCACTCTCCGGTTAAAGGAATAATTGGAAAACCAGTTTTCATTGAAGGTGAATATTATACCGTGAATCCAATGGCTATTAGATCAGATCTGGATGTGTTTGGGGAAAATGTTAGAGTTGTTATTCCAATTGAGACCAAACAGTTCGGATTGGTTTTGGTTATTGCAGTTGGTGCAATGATGGTTGGCTCTATTATATTGTCAGTTAAAGAAGGCGATTTAATCCATCGAGCTGATGAACTGGGCTATTTCAAATTTGGTGGATCGACCGTTCTAACTCTTTTCCAAAATGGCACAATGGAGTTTGATACAGACTTGGTTTCCAACTCCAATGAATGTATTGAGACATTGGTGAAAGTAGGAATGTCAGTTGGGCATAGCCCAGAAATCGAGCAGTTTCAAAGAAACATTGTTAAAGTGCAAGAACCTTTTAAAGAAAATATGCTTAAGATTATACGAACAATATCTGGAGGAAACAATGAAAAGACGTGGGAAATCATGAATTTAAACTTAGACTACAATGAGGAAGATATTGATGAAGAATATGAAAGTTGCGAGACTGAAACTTCAGAATTCACTGAAGACGAATTATGAGTAAATGAAGAATTTGAGATCAATGTATAATATAGACAAACGGAGGAAAAATTAATAGTTTTTTTTTTTTTATTTATTTATTTATATTTTGAATTGAACGCGTTTCTAGTTCGAATTGAAGTAATATGACTGATTTCAGGTGAGTTTGGGATTCCTGAATACAGTGAAATAAAAAACTAACTGATCGTGATAGTAAACCACCACAACAGAGACGAAGAGACACGGTTAAAATTGCTAATGATTTTAAGAATAAAGATACATTCGACCTGAAATTCAGTGACAGACCTTATGAAAAGCAGTTTGCCTCGATCTACTTTAACAGATTCAAGCAATTAAAACCAAGAGTGATGATAAATGCTAAGAAAAAATGGGATAATGAAGTCATTAATGGTGTTAAGGTCAAACATGTTGAGAAAGTTTTGGATATTAAAGGTGATGAACCATGCTGGGTGGTTGGAACCGTTTATTGCGAAATGAAGTACAAGCCTAATGTACTGGATGAGGTGAGTCATGGGATCAATGACTCGGTCGGGGCTGTTGATATTTATACTGATCCAGAAGTTGATGAAATCATGTTGGAAGATGAGTCTGGTAGGATCTTGATTGAGGGAGAGTTGCTACAGAACACAGTGATTGTTACAGGAACAGTTGTTGGGTTTCTAGGAATGGAAAGTCAGCCTGGAACTTTAAAAGTTGTTGATATAGCTTATCCATTTTTGAGTGGGCAAAAACCCACACAAGATTCCAATTCCAAAATTGCCATTGTATCAGGGCTGAAGTTCAATGGTGATGACGATATTAAGTACGAGCTACTGAAAGATTTTCTAACAGGAGAGCTGCCAAGTAAATACAGCGAACAAATTTCCAGGCTAATAATTGCAGGTAACTCAATTTTGATTAAACAGGATGAGCAAACCGAAGACAGACATGAATTTGGAGCTAAACATAAATCGAATTATAATTCTCAATCTGTGGCACAATTGGACCGTTTTTTGTTGGACTTACTACCTAGTATACCCATAGATTTGATGCCAGGGGAATCAGATCCAGTAGAAACGAGTTTACCACAGCAGCCACTTCATAAAGCTTTTTTCCATAAAACCAAAGACTACTTGAACACTGAAGGCTTTAGAACACTTACAAATCCAACCTGGCTGCAGTATGATGAATTGAAACTGCTTGGTACCAGTGGCGAGAATATAAATGATATTTACAAATATGTGCTACCAAACGAAATTGAAAAAAACAGAATAAGCATACTAGAAGCAACAATTATGTGGCAGAACATTATTCCTACTGCACCGGATACTCTTTGGTGTTACCCCTTTCCAAATAATGATCCGTTTACATTGACAGAAACTCCACATGTTTACTTTGTTGGTAACCAGCCATCATATGAAACAAAATTACTTGAACTTGAAAAGAATATCAAAATTAGATTGGTTACAATTCCAGAATTCAAAGATTCTGGAGAGATTGTTATTTTGGACACCAAAACTTTGGAAACTGAAGTATTTAAATTTGAATAGTTATTTATTTGTTTATATACATCATTAAGTTCTTTTCTTGATTCTTTCAAATAATGGGCCTTTTGAGTGTGGATCTTTAGTTCCGTAAACTTTATCTGCACCAAATCTTGCGTAGTTTAATGATCTATATATACAACCCATTTTCATAAAAGCTTTGTCGCAAGTTTGTGGAATGAAAGGTTGCAACAAAATTGTTGCAACTCTTGCAGCTTCCATTGCAGTATAGATGATTAGATCCTGTTCATCACCAGGTTCCAATGTCCATGGCTCAGTTGCATTGACAAAATAATTGGCTTCACCAAGCAAGTTCCATAGCCCAACAGTTGCCGCAGAAGTATTGAATTCAGTCATTCTAGAGTCATATTTTGGTAGTAGTTCATTTATCATTGTTTTCAATTTCTTGTGTTGTTCAACTGATCTTGGATCGATCTTAGAGAAGTCTATCTTATCGTAATTTTCGATTCCTCTTCTTAGATCAAATTTGGACGCAGTACATCTTTGAATCAAGTTACCTAGTTTGTTAACTAATTGAGAGGCCGATTTGAAAACTTTTTCCTCACTAAAATCACTATCATTCTCCAAAGATGAGTTTTCTGCTAAGAAAAATCTAACATTCTCGATTCCATAGTAGTTTGAGATCTCAATTGGGTCAACAACATTTCCTCTACTTTTGCTCATTTTACAACCCTCTGCTAACCAGTGTCCATGGACAACAACCTGTTTTGGTAATGGTAACTCTGCTGCCATCAACATTGCTGGCCAATATATACAATGGAACCTAATTATGTCTTTTCCTATAATATGTGTTGGATACCAATCTTCTCTTAAGTTCTTTGGGTATCCAGCTGCAGTCAAGTAGTTAGTCAATGCATCAATCCAAACGTAAATAGTTTGAGATTCATCATTTGGCACAGGAATTCCCCAGCTTAATCTCTTTGCTGGTCTTGATATACTCAAGTCTTGTAGCTTATTATTTTGCAAATCTTTCATGACTTCTTTCTGTCTTGATCTTGGTAATATAAAAGTTGGATGATCTTCTAAATGCTTCAACAAATCATCTTGAAACTTGGATAACCTAAAGAAATAATTAGTTTCTGATGAGTAAGTGACCTCTGCACCTGTTTCAGTCGAGTAATATTTGCCATCCGCTGACAAATGGATTTGCTTATCAGTATAAAATGTCTCATCGACAACTGAGTACCAACCATCATGCTCACCTTTATAAATGTATTTTTTTTCTAGTAACACATTCCATAAATGCTGAACAGCCTGGATATGATCTTCATCTGTTGTTCTTATAAACCGTGAGTAGTCTATTTCTGCCATATCAGCTAAGTCTTTGAACCTTTTGGCTAACTCATCAACAAAAGCCTTGGGATCTTTATTCTGCTTCTCTGCTGCTGTCTGGATCTTCAGGCCGTGCTCGTCAGTACCAGTCAGCAAGAATGATTCCTTTTCTTTGAGCTTCTCCCATCTATGACGGAAATCGCACATCACCATGGAGTGAAGGTGTCCTAAATGTGGTGCTACTTCTATTAGTACCGGTCCCATATATGGTTAATCAAGCTGTAGAACTTACAAGCATTTGGGTAAAAAATCGGCGTTGTTATAAACAGCGGCTTCTTAGCAGTCGACTTAAACCTTTTAAACACTCTCAGTGAGCTTTTAGCCCTTCCTGATTGCATTTTACTGAATTCACTGAATTTTTAATGGGAAATCAGTTTATTTTTCGCTACATATCAAATTTGATATTATATTTATTAATTTGACTATGATTATTATGATTGTGTTGCCAGCTCAGCTTGTTTTTTCCACAAAGATCGCCATTAGCACAAAGATACTGTAGAACATCGCTAGTGGGTAGGCTATCAATGCTCTGACATTGTGTAAACTTAAAACTGCCACAAAAAATCCAGATGCAGAGTATGTGCTCCAGAAGATGGAGAATGTAGACAGTAGGTACCCAAACAGATTGTTGAGATCTAGAAAGATACCCACAAAACTGATAGGCACAAGGGGCAAAAGACAGTATCCCAGCACAGAAGCTGTTCTGATGAAATCAATAGAGTTGTCGCTCATTAGTTTGAAAAACAAATGTAATGAAATAGTTCCGAATAACGCTACCCCATAGATGTAACTGAAATGGATCTTGCCTGCTAGTAGCAAGCATGTTCCAAACACGAGACAAAACAAAATAGGGCCTGCAAGATCGGAATCAGACATCATTTCTGTTGTTATGGCACCTTTTGGGTTCAGTACTGCCATTGTCTTTTGCTTTATCAGACTGAAATTGATTCCGAGCTCTTGCAGAAGTGGTGGCTCGTGTGGGTATCCACCAGTGGAAAATGCAGCTAGCACACCACGCGAAAGTTCACCGTCTCCCAGTGTCCCAGTGACATTGTACGCACTGCTAGAGTCCATTGCTCCCTGAGGTGCAACAAACTGGCCATACAATGGCTGACTGCTGAACTGCTGCGGATGCTGTGCCTGGTCAAACTGGCCAAATTGTTGGTTGTAGAAGTTGTTTCCCGGCTGCTGAAATGCCATTTTGGTGCTTTTTTAAGCTTCAAACTCTGAAATTTTGAATTGTTTTCCTACCTAAAAAAAAGCTGGTTCTTTTCTGATTATTATTTTTTTTGCTAAGCAGATTGGCTAGACGCGTCAATATATTTGACTGTCTGATCTGGTATATTTGTGGATTTTAAAGGTATTTTTGACTGCGAAGTGGGCATGGAGTACACAGATCTGGAAAGAACAATACTGCAGTACGTGGTATCCATGGGGATGTGCGATGCAGAGAGTCTGGGCTCACTTTTTAATAAAGTTTTGAAGCATTTTGAAGAAGAAGAGGCGTTCCCAGATGAAGTTAAAACACAGTTGGCACAACGTTCACTAGGCAACTCTATTGAGCTCATCAATACAAGAATACATGAACTAGGATTTGCCATACAGAAAGTCCACAGTCAAGATAACAACCAACTGTTTTATGTATATGTCAATATTGTTAATGATTCAGTATCCAAGCTGTTCACCAGTTACACGCCGAAGGAGATTGATGTGCTGAAGAGATTAATTGAGAAGATTGTCAGCGACAATAACAGAAACCATGAGTCATTTGTGGTATCCAGCACGGATGCAATGGCTATATGTGCTAAGTTTGCTCAGCTAACTGCAACTCAAAGTCAGATACTGCTGGATAAATTAGTCAACGACGGTTGGTTAAATTACAGCACAAGTGGTAAGTATAGACTGTCTTTGAGATCAATAACCGAACTGAAAAGAGATCTGATAGAGAAGTTTGGACTGAAATCTGCAAAAGATAATGCTGGATATATAAGTTTATGCCATGGGTGCAAAGAAATAGTAACTGAAGGTGTGAGATGCAATAACCTAGATTGTTACATCAGATTCCATACACACTGCATGAACAACTATTTAACCGCAAAGGGGTATGATTGTGCTAATGAGCAATGTTCAGTCAACTGGGACCAGTCTGAACCTGCGTTGGTAGGTGAACTATAAAGGAAGTGACTCTGCCTCCATTTCATCTATCAAGTCCCAGACTATGTCCTTAATTATTTTATCGTCATACAACTCACAGTATGGGGTAACGTGTGTATCCTCATCAAATTTCTGCTTGAAATTTGGTCCGGGATTTAGTTCAGCTATACCACCGTTGAAAACACTAATAGCTGGATAATATCCCAGTGTACCGTCATTATTGAACGGGTTGATCTTATTATTCTTTTGCTGCGAATTTTTGGAATCAAATGCATACAAGTCTTCAAATGGTGTACCAATAAATTCTCCATTCTTGTAAACTTTCATCTTTGAACCTTGAATGCTTGGTGGTTTGTAAGAGTTCTTGTCTATGACGGCTTTCTCGCCAAAAACTGTAACTGGATTTAGTAAATGTTCCATCTCTTTTGATGGGGTGTAATCGAACTTTTCAAAATAAACTCTGTTTTTATATCTGATAGCAATCTGATTTCTAACGACATCTTGAAACTCTGTTTCTTTAGGCAACTCAACCAATATTCCGATAACATCACCAGTTTTAAACCCATCCATAAAATTAGCTGGTCTTGATAAGTGGATTTTCTGTCCTGTTTTATCTCTTAAACCATATCCATATCCATCAAACCCTATTGGTGCTTCAAGTGAAGCTTCTCGTCTGCCAATCCCAACTCTAACATGTGATTGATCGTCTGATTTGATTATATTGAATTCAAAATAAATATTACCCTCTGTTATAGGTATGTTGGCTCTAATGCTTCTCCAACCTTTATCTGTTGTGACACTCATTCTGTCCTCGCTTATAAGAGAGTCCACAGACTTATCAAACACGTTCAGACAGGCATTATATGGCTCGATATCTGTTGTGCCAAACTTCATAACTGATAACAACGGATTTGGGGCACACGCCGAGTACTGAAACCCACGCCTTGTTGTATGAGGAATATCATCAGCTGTGTAAAACTTCTCGTTATAAGTAGACTTGGCTGTGGCTGCGTCTAACGGAGTGAAGTCAATTGGCTTATACGACACGATTGGTTTGAATTTATTGATCACAGCAGTTGGCTTCTTGACTTCTGCTGTGGTAGTTGATCTAGTTTGGTAGTGCGGTTTCACTTCAGTATCATCAGCATTTCTCTTTTGTGGTAGCAAGGTTTCACTCATCTCAATTGGTCACAACCTGTTCTCTTGGACGTTTATTCACTATGCTGAAATATTGCACCATTAGCTAATACTTTATATAATTATACAAACTGAACTTGTACATTATGAGATCTACAACCTGCTCCTAGCTGCAAGTTTGGAGTGCGATACATGCTCGACTGTGGTTGAAATGAGCTTGGTTGCTTGCAAAGCACCTCTCAAGTCTTCATTATTATCAGAAAGCTCTATGTGATACACATTGGAGCTAAAATTAGGCTCAATATATATCTTTGGGGGATTAGATCCTGGTGAGCCCAAGAACTTACATGCACGTGGCAACCGTATGTTTCTCAAGCCGTCCCATTCAATGTTCGATTTAGGCTTTATATTTTTGTTATACCCAAAGTTGAATATCAAACTGGAATGAAATTTAGAATCTTTGAGAATATTGGCAATGGTCTGGGTCATGGTCAAATAATTTGGCTGATTTGCTACTGTCACATTAGGCCTCGATAACAAGTAAGCAAACAAGTACCTCACGTAGTAAGTGGAGTTGTATAGCGTGATTTCTGCTTGGTCTGCTGACGGTTTTAAAACTAATCTTTTGGAACCAGCTACTCTTCGTACCGCACCAATAAACATCAAAGAGGAAGTCGTTTGATTTAGGGCAGATACAGCTGCTACTGGGCTACTCCCTATGCCTCTGAACGAGCTGATACACCAGTTATCATCAGCATTCTCTATCTCGAACCCATTTTTCTGGCTAATAATCAATATTTCAAGCTCTCTATTCGGGTACATTTCCAGTAGTGTCACGGCAGTAAAAGCCAAGCTCAATCCAGAGCCACAAAGCACAAGAAACATGTTTTATCAAGTACAATTTTTTCAAAAAATAGTAACCCAATAATTACTTGAAGCACCTTGTGATGGAAATATTGTCTTATTTAAAATTTTGTATATATCAGGAATAATAAGACAACTTTAAGAATCAATTTAATCAAGAAGCAAAATTAGTTGTTTCAGCATTGTCAAATCAAGACTAGTTAAGGAAGCAGTGAACATATCGATATGACTGTTACTGGTGTTTCATTTATTTCATTTGCCACAAAAAACGAGCAATTGTTTGCTCAAACCGTGGAGTTCTACCAATCCTTAAATTTTAAGGTTGTTAGAAATTACAGTAAAGCTCCGAATGTCGAAAGCTCTCAGACAGGAGTGGCCCAGGACTCTACCCGCGAAGTATGGCTGGAGTCTTTCAAATTGACTCAGCTTAGTGCGTCTGGAAATGATGTTGTTCCTCTACAGGAGAGTAACAGTTTACAATCAGAAGGAGCATTCATCAAATTGAGATTAACAAAAGAAGATTCCAACAGTGCAACATCTCACTACAGTCAACTAGAAGGATGCCTTATCTTTTTCACAACTCAATTCGACGAAATCAAGCAGAAATTCGGGTTGGTTGAAGATAAGAATGGTCTCATTTATTTGAAAGACCCATTGAACAATCACCTTGGATTTTCTTCCAGACCAACACCTTTTACCGAACCTGTTAGCAAAGAGTATTTTACATCCCAAGAAAGGAAGGTGGAACCTGTCAAGCTGAGTGCAGAAGATGAAGCTAAATCAAAGAAAAAGAGAAAACTTGCAGTTATGACTTCTGGAGGTGATTCTCAAGGTATGAATGCGGTCGTGAGAGCTGTTGTCAGAGCTGGTATTTTTTATGAGTGTGATGTGTTTGCCATTTATGAAGGTTATTCAGGTTTGGTCAATGGAGGTAACTACATTAAAAAAATGGAATGGGGTGATGTCAGAGGCTGGGTTGAATACGGAGGAACCTTGATCGGTACTGCGCGTTGTAAAGAATTTAGAGAACGTTGGGGTAGACTGAAAGCTGCTAAGAATATGATAGACAATGGAATTGACGGATTAATTGTCTGTGGTGGTGATGGATCTTTAACGGGTGCTGATTTGTTTAGGGCAGAGTGGCCTTCATTACTAAAAGAGCTGGTGGATACCAAACAGTTAACCCAAGAACAGTTTGATAAGCATCAGCACTTGACAATCGTTGGCTTGGTTGGCTCAATTGACAATGATATGTCTGGAACTGATACAACAATTGGTGCAAACTCTTCATTAGAAAGAATTTGTGAAATGGTTGATTACATTGATGCAACAGCAGAGTCCCACTCAAGAGCCTTTGTTATTGAAGTCATGGGTAGACACTGTGGTTGGTTGGCCTTGAATGCCGGTATTGCAACCAGTGCGGACTACATTTTTATCCCAGAAAGAGCTCCTGTTGCTGGAGAATGGCAAGCTAATCTTAAAAGGGTTTGTCAAAGACATAGAGAGAAAGGTCGTAGAAAAACTATTGTCATTGTTGCTGAGGGTGCAATTGATACAGATTTGAAACCAATTACTTCCGAACAAGTGAAAGATGTGTTAGTTGAGCTAGGTCTGGACACAAGAATAACCACTTTAGGTCACGTTCAAAGAGGTGGAACCGCTGTCGCATCAGACAGAATGTTAGCAACTTTACAAGGTGTTGAAGCTGTCAAATCTATTTTGAAATTGACTCCAAACGATCCTTCCCCATTAATTGGAATTGTTGAAAACAAAATTATGACTCAACCACTAGTTGAATCTGTTAAATTGACGAAGTCTGTGGCTGAGGCTATTGAAAAGAAAGACTTTGATAAGGCTATTTCATTAAGAAATTCAGACTTTATTGAATCATATCATAATTATATTTCCTTGTCTCAGCATGATGATGGCTCTCAAATTTTACCTGAAGAAAAACAACTCAATATTGCAGTTATTCATATTGGTGCTTCATCCGCTGCTTTGAATGCAGCCACTGCATCTGCCTTGTTATATGCGAAATCTTTAGGTCACAAGCTTTTTGCAATTCAAAATGGGTTCAGTGGATTAATTCGCCATGGCTCAGTCAAAGAATTATCTTACCAAGATGTTAAAGGATGGCATAGTCTTGGTGGTTCTGAAATTGGAACCAACAGATCTTTACCTTCACTTGACCTAGGAACCGTTGCATATTATTTCCAAAAATATAAGTTTGATGGTTTAATCATTATTGGTGGATTCGAAGGTTTCAGAGCATTACATGAATTAGAAGCTGCAAGAGAATCATTCCCATCTTTTAACATTCCCATGACCTTGATTCCTGCAACTGTTTCAAATAATGTTCCTGGATCAGAATATTCATTAGGCTGTGATACTTGCCTGAATGCGTTAGTTACTTATTCTGATGCAGTAAAGCAATCTGCTTCTGCAACTAGAAGAAGAGTTTTTGTTGTGGAAGTTCAAGGTGGTAACTCAGGTTACGTTGCAAGTTATATTGGTTTGGTTACTGGTGCTTTAGGAACTTATACACCAGAAAAGCAGATCAACTTGAAAGTTTTACAAGAAGACATTGCCTTACTAAACTTGAGTTTTAAAGATGATTCTGGTGAAAATAGAAATGGTAGAATGCTGGTTAGAAATGAAAATGCTTCAACAGTATTTGAGACAGAATTAATTGCATCCATCATTGAGGAGCAAAGCCATGGTAGATTCGAGACGAGAACAGCAATTCCAGGACACTACCAACAAGGTGGTGTACCAACGGCTGTCGATAGAGTCACAGCTTCTAGATTTGCCATCAAATGTGTCAAATTTATTGAAGAATGGAACAGCAATATTGATAAGACAGACTTGTCTGGCAGTGATCCTAGCCTCAGATTCAAGTACGTTAGGGGTAAAAAGATACCCACCGTTAAAAATGTTAGCGAGAGTGCTGCAGTCATTGGTGTTAAAGGCTCTGAATTAACATTCACTTCAATCAAACACTTATGGGAGAATGAGACAGATGTTGATCTGAGAAAGGGTTTAACAATTCACTGGGAAAATTTAATTGAAGCATCCGACCTTCTCAGTGGAAGACTCAATCTTAGAAACTATGGAAAGTTGAATATCTAATTTTTTTTTTTCGTTTATATATATAAGAATCAATCAAATCATTAAAAAAAAAAAAACAGAAAAGAAAATTGTAGCTTGAAATCTTCCCAATTTAACATTTATTTCAATTTTAGTGATGTCTGTTAATTACTCGGTAGCTTCTACGGGCTCCTTTATGCGAGCTATGCAGACAATGAGTGACGCTCTGGCAGCAATGCACTCCGTGGACGTTGAAACGCCCAAACTAACCACTGAGGAACATGATCTGAAATACATGGATAAACTGTTTGAGCAGTTCAATGAAGTTCAGTTAGTCATGGGTGAAGACGGAGAAGAAGATGAGGAGATCAGTGACTCTGATGATAATGACTTTGTGCCCTCTACTGGGTTATTAGACGATTTGAAGACACAATGTGGAAGAATTGCAGAGCAAAGAAAAGATATTACAGCAAAGGAGTTGCTGGAATCGATCACATTAACCTTAGAGACTAGTGAATCTGATGACAGCTTGCAGTCTTTGCTTTTTGATATTTTAGGATTTGATGAGTTTGATCTGATAATGAAACTCATCACCAATAAAAGTAAAATCATTTCAGATATTGAAGTTGAAAGAGAACGTCAGTTTGAACTTAAGGAAAATAAACTGTTGTCAGCCAAAGATATAAGGAACCAGGTGAAACAGAACCAATATAACGCAAAGCATCGTGAACTATTGCCCGAATCAAGTGTGAAAAAGTATCCAAATGTTTATACATCCTTTGAAGGTGGTAATACTGTTTCATTCAACGGCCAAAAATTCTCGCTCCCATTTGGGTCTACCAGAGAGTCTCGTGAACTATATGAAGAGATTATAATACCAATATCTGAGAAAAAAAGGATGAAAAGACCAAATGAAATTCCTGTGTTTATTAGTGATTTAGATGCATTATGTCAAGGAACTTTTAAAGGGTATTCGTCTTTAAACAGAATGCAATCTCTGGTGTATCCTGTTGCATACAATACAAATGAGAATATGCTAGTGTGTGCCCCAACAGGTGCAGGTAAAACTGATGTGGCACTCTTGACAATTTTACATACAATTGGGCAATTTTCGGCAGAAACTGAAGAAACACTGGATATCGATTATAGTGAGTTCAAAATTGTATACGTTGCCCCATTGAAAGCTCTAGCAGCAGAAATTGTTGAGAAGTTCTCCAAAAAATTAGCATGGCTAGGTATCCAAGTTAGAGAATTAACTGGTGATATGCAATTGACAAGAGCTGAAATTTTAACTACGCAAATCATTGTGACAACACCTGAAAAATGGGATGTTGTGACTAGAAAGGGGAATGGTGATAATGAATTGGTGTCTAAAGTTCAACTATTAATTATTGATGAGGTTCACTTGTTACACGAAGATCGTGGTTCCGTTATTGAAACCTTGGTGGCTCGTACATTAAGACAAGTAGAAAGCTCACAATCTATGATTAGAGTTGTGGGTCTTTCAGCTACTTTACCTAATTATGTTGATGTTGCTGACTTCTTGGGTGTCAATAGACAAATTGGAATGTTCTTTTTTGATCAATCGTTTCGTCCAATTCCATTGAAACAAGAATTAATAGGTGTTAGAGGGAAAGCTGGTAGTAAGCAAGCTAGACAGAACTTGGATACTGTTACTTATAACAAGCTTATTGATGAATTGAATAATGGAGCTCAGGTTATGGTGTTTGTTCACTCAAGAAAAGACACTGTCAAGACCGCAAAAACATTCATTACAATGGCTCGTGAGAATCATGAGACATCAATATTTGACTGTACAGATTCCAAAGATTACGATAGATTTGCAAGAGAAATGAGCAAAAACCATAACAAAGATCTGAAGGAATTATTTCAGTTTGGGTTTGGTGTTCACCATGCTGGTATGTTGAGAGCTGACCGTAATTTGACTGAAAAAATGTTCATGAGTGGTTCAATCAAAGTTTTGTGCTGTACTGCGACTTTGGCTTGGGGTGTTAATTTACCAGCAGCTGTCGTTATTGTTAAGGGTACACAAGTTTATGATTCTAAAAAAGGTGGCTTTACGGATTTGGGAATCTCAGATGTTATCCAAATTTTTGGCCGTGCTGGTAGACCTCAGTTTGAAAAATATGGTACAGGTATTTTATGTACTACGAGTGATAGATTGGATGAATATGTTAGACTATTAACCTCTCAGCATCCAATTGAATCCAAGCTATCCGCTAAAATCGTTGATAATCTGAATGCAGAAATTGCCTTGGGTACTGTGACAAATGTCGATGAAGGTGTTAAGTGGCTAGGTTATACCTATATGTTTGTGAGAATGAGACAAAATCCATTTGCATATGGTATTGACTGGAAAGAAATTAAAGAAGATCCACAACTATTTGAGAGAAGACGTGACATGATTGTTAATGCGGCTAGAAGATTACATTCTTTACAAATGATTATATTTGATGAAAATAGTATGCATTTCATTCCAAAAGACTTAGGAAGAATTGCTTCAGATTTCTATTTATTGAATGATAGTGTTGAAATATTTAATCAGATTTGTTCCCCGAAAGCAACTGAGGCTGATGTTTTATCTATGATCAGTATGAGTAGTGAATTTGATAGCATCAAATTCAGAGAAGAGGAAGCACCAGAGTTACAAAAATTGTTAGAAGATAAAGCACCTTGTCAAATTGGAGCGGAAATGGCAACTGCACCAGGTAAAACGAATGTGTTATTACAGGCATATATTTCACAGGCTTCTATTAATGACCCAGCATTATTTTCTGATAGTAACTATGTTGCTCAAAACTCTATAAGAATATGTCGTGCTTTATTTTTGATAGGTATTCATAGAAGATGGGGAAATTTCAGCAAAATCATGCTATCAATATGTAAATCAATTGAAAAACGTATGTGGTCATATGAACATCCGTTAAAGCAATTTGATTTACCTCATCAAATTTTAAGAAATATTATGGCGAAAAATCCAACAATGGATATGCTGCGTGACATGGAGCCCGGGGAACTAGGTCAATTGGTTCATAATAACCGTATGGGAAGTTTCCTTTATCAATTGGTTGGTAAGTTTCCAACTATTTTTATTGAAGCAGAGATTTTTCCAATCACTAAAAATGTCATGAGAGTTCATGCTACTCTGGAACCTGATTTTCAATGGGATGTGAAAATCCATGGAAATGCACAAATGTTTTGGGTTCTGGTTGAGGAATCTGACAAGTCCCAAATCTTGCATTTTCAAAAGGTCATAATTAATAAGAAATCAGCATCAAATCCTCAAGAGTTGGAATTCATGATACCACTAACAGATCCTTTACCACCTCAAGTTATTATTCGAGTTCTGTCTGATAGTTGGATTGGCTCTGAATCCGTTCACAGCATTTCTTTCCAGCACTTGATAAGACCTCATAATGAAACCTTACAAACAAAGTTATTGAAGTTGCAACCATTACCAATAACTGCTTTACATGATCCTAAAATTGAACAGATTTACAGTCCAAAATTTAGATATTTCAATGCAATGCAAACAATGACATTTCATACTTTATACAATTCAAATTCTTCGGTGTTTGTTGGGTCACCAACAGGTTCTGGTAAAACTGTTGTTGCAGAATTGGCCATATGGCATGCATTTAAAGAATTTCCAAACTCAAAAGTTGTCTATATTGCTCCAATGAAAGCGTTGGTCAGAGAAAGAGTTGATGATTGGAGAGAACGCATTACAAAGAATACAGGTCACAAAGTTGTTGAATTGACTGGTGACTCTATACCAGCAGCAAGAGAAGTCAAAGAAGCTAGTATAATTATTACAACTCCAGAAAAATTTGATGGTATCTCACGTAATTGGCAAACACGTAAATTTGTTCAACAGGTTTCATTAGTTATTATGGATGAAATTCATTTGTTGGCAAGTGATCGTGGTCCAATCTTAGAGATGATTGTTAGTCGTATGAATTATATTTCATCACAAACCAAACAAACAATTCGTCTACTAGGTATGTCTACTGCTGTTTCAAATGCGTTTGATATGGCTGGTTGGTTAGGAGTTAAAAATGGTTTATTTAATTTTCCACAATCGGTCAGACCAGTTCCTTTGCAAATGTATATTGATGGCTTCCAAGATAATCTAGCATTTTGTCCATTGATGAAAGTTATGAATAAACCTGCTTTCATGGCAATTAAGACACATTCACCAACGAAGCCTGTCTTGATTTTTGTTGCGTCACGTCGTCAAACACGTTTAACAGCTTTGGATTTGATTCATCTATGTGGTATGGAAGAAAATCCACGTCGTTTTCTAAAGATGGATGAATCTGAGCTAAATGAAGTTATTGGTAAAGTTAAAGATGAAACTCTTAAGCTGTCTTTGCAATTTGGTATCGCATTACACCATGCTGGTCTGGTTGATAGTGATCGTAAGATCAGTCATAAATTGTTTTTGGAGAACAAAGTTCAAATTTTAGTGGCCACCAGTACTTTGGCTTGGGGTGTTAACTTGCCTGCTCATTTAGTTATTATCAAGGGAACTCAATTTTTTGATGCAAAGATTGAAGGCTATAGAGATATGGATTTGACTGATATCTTACAAATGATGGGTAGAGCTGGTCGTCCAGCATTTGATACTAGTGGTATTGCAATTGTTTATACAAAGGAGTCAAAAAAGCAGTTTTATAAACACTTTTTGAATGTTGGATTCCCTGTTGAATCCAGTCTACATAAAGTTCTGGATAACCATATTGGTGCTGAGATAGCTGCAGGTACTATTAAATCTAGACAAGAAGCACTGGATTTTTTGACATGGACATTCTTATACAGAAGGGCTTACAATAATCCAACTTACTACGGTATTGAAGATATCTCAACTGATGGGGTTAATAAGTACTTATCTGATCTGATTGATGAGACAATTGACAATCTAAAGCAATCTAGCTGTGTTATTGCAGGAGAGAAATATTTGAAACCAACACCATTTTTGCAAATATCATCATACTATTATTTATCACATAAAACAATCAGAACTTTAATCAAACAAATTCATAATGAGGCAACTTTTAGAGAATGTCTAAGGTGGTTATGTGAAGCAACTGAATATGACGAGTTACCAACAAGACATGGTGAGGAGTTAATGAATATGGAAATGTCCGCAAATCTGCGGTACCCTGCAGAAGATTTACCAGATTTACCGATTTGGGATCCACATATCAAGACATATTTATTGTTACAGGCATACTTCAGCAGAGCGGATTTGCCAATTGCAGATTATTCCCAAGATACTGTCTCTGTGCTTGACCAAGCATTACGTATTTTACAAGCCTATATTGATGTTGCTAGTGAATTAGGGTATTTCAACACGGTTATCATGTTTATAAAAATCATGCAATGTGTCAAACAAGCACATTGGTTTGATGATTTACCAATATCCGCATTACCAGGTGCAAACTTGAAAAGACTAGAAAATTTTACCTCAGATGGATTAAGTTCTGAAATATTAACTAAAGCTAGTCATAGTTTCAAGTTGGAAGATTTGGTACATTTCAGAGATCAGAAATACGATTCTTTGATTAAAGAATTGAAAATTCAAAAGAACATGAAGAATGAGTTTATCAAAAATGTCAGTAAACTCCCAATTGGTGAATTCAATGTCAGCCAAAGTTCTGCTAAAGAAATCAAAATTGAACTAAAACATCTGAACCCACCAGTCAATTCTGAATTTAAAATGAATACACCAAAATTCCCAAAGCTACAAAAGGAATCGTGGTTTGCTATATTAGCCGATTTAAACAGCTCTGACTTATTATTGATCAAGAGATGCGCACCAATCATACGTAAAGGCGATCCAAATGGTGTTGTTCTTTGCTCTTTGGATATTCCGTCCGAGTTAAGAGGACTGGAATTGAATGTTCTGATGGTTTGTGATGCGTTTGATATAAGTTATCAAGCTGATATCAAGCTGATGATGTAACTTTGGTACATATTCTTTATGGTTGTTACATGTCAGTGAGTTTCATATTTTATATAGTGGTGAACACACTAGAGTGCTACATTTGTATAACTTCTATAAGATTGCATTATACTAAATAAACAGACTGAGACTATTCGAAGAAATCGTCTTCTCCATTTTCAGCATTGTCGTTACTAACATCTTCATTATTATTATTATTATTATTTTTGCTCTTGCTTTTTGAAGTCAAGATTTCCATAGCATCAATTTCAGCAGAGTCTTGAACTTCATGGACAACAGGATTGAATCCTTTCGATTCTAAAGTTACGCCTTTCAGGATGTCCTCTAGGTTAATTGGAATGGTGCCGTTCTCAACCATTTTTTGGAACATGTTTTTGTAAAATAGTCTTCTTTCGTTATTCTTCGTGTTATCACTTTCTTCAGTTGGAAATAGTGCAATATATTTTTCAGTTCTTGGGAAATTGACTATATAAATCAAGTCTTCTTCACAGTGTTTTAGCTTCTTTTTTGTCTTTTTGATTTCACTTTTACTGTCACTTTCATTATTGTTGGTTAGTTCAGTTAACTTATTCTTAACTTGATTGTATCTTCTCAAAGCCTTCTTTTTCTCAAAAAATCTAACCATGTGATACTTTTTGGAGTAGTCTTTGATTTTAATTTTAAGTTTGGCATTTGCCAGTTCAACTCTTAATGCTTTCAGTTCCCTTTCCTTTTCAATTATAACATTGGCAGGTAATGATTCTTTCTTTTTGTCCAATAACCTCGTGATATCTCTTATTTTCTTGTTCAATTTCGTCGTTGTTCCTGCTTCTATCACTGCAGAAGTCTTATTTCCCCCTTTTCCTTGCTTTCTATGACTTCTATCTGCTGGCATTGCACACCTTTTACTTATTTCTTACTATAATTTTCTATAAAATCCAAGTTCTGAGAAACATATAAAAAATTTTAAATCTCATCGGTACGGGGCGCACTAAAGATGAAAGTGTATTAGAAGATGTGTAGTTTATATAAAGAAGTTAGCTGGTTTGTGATATTTAAACCGGTAGGACTCTAACTCCTGCAAGCTTGTCAATGACCTAAAAGCGTTAGTAAATCTGGGTAAAAACTGGACCACATAGAATTGTTTTTACTTACTGGTGCAATAACAGGGTGAGATAAGATTGGGCCAATTATAGGCACGCTTCTCAGGAATGAAACGATGACTGAAAAGAAGTCACTGCAATGAAGATAAACTGTTAGCAAAAATATTAAAACACGCAAGCATACACGGCTGAAACACTCACCCAAACAACGCTAATATACCAATACTTTCAATGAGGAATCCAGTGAAAGGCCACTTCACCAAAATTAAAAAAATCCCCAGCACAAATGCCACTGTTCCACGTATCTTGTTTGGTCTAGTAAAGAACACAACGGTCTTTTTATGTCCAATTATGAGCACTAGCCCAATAACAAATAGTATCTTAAAATTGGTTAGCTCTAGGCGTCCTCTGTACCATCTTCACGCTGCAATAAACATACATTACCCAGTGCCAGCAGTGCTGAGTCAAAAAACGTCACAACACCCAGCACAAAACACAGAAATCCTGCGGCTGTGAATCCCACACCATATTCTATACGCACACTGTTAGCCGTTTAATCACATGATCATAAGCCTGTGCGTTTTTCCTCTGCACAGGCATCCTCCACACTCACTTTGCTGCTCAGATAGCCACACCATTTCGCGTACTTATGCTCAAAACGCGTCCAAAGAGTAGTTTTCTTGCGCTTTGTTTACCAAAATTTCATAATTTCAAAATATTTTTTTGTTTGATTTTTATTTTATATATAGAAATCAGCTACTTTATAACGTTGATAAAGTAGATAAAATTAGGAGATGAATAAAAACGATTTACCACCTTCGTACGACGAAGTTATTGCTCAGGAGGTGAACCAAGCAGGCTCAGCAAGCAGTAGTACTAGCAGTGTTCCACCTGTACCGCCAAGACCAGGTCAGGCATCTACTCCAATTCCAAATAGGTTCAATGCACAACCGATCTCGAGCACTAGCTCGGTGTCCAGCTCGCACACGACCACCACAACCACCTCAGCCACTATCTCTGGCGGACCCAATGCGAGTTCACAAGCTAGACGGATTCCTTGGGTCTATCCGGAAGGATATCGCTGTTCAAAGTGCAACAATACTGGGTACAAGAAGAATGGGAAATCGTGCAAATCGTGCTGGGGAAAGTTCGGAGTACAGAACAACAGGGTCCAGGTGATACCTGGTGCTCCAATGGGCCCTGGGTATGGGTATGGGCCCGTCCCAGGTGCAGGACCAATGTTTGGAGGTCGTAACCCAACTTTCACTATTAGCGCAGGGCCACCTCAGAACTTTAACGCAAATTTACCTCCGAGAATTGTCAAGCCAGGCGACCCATCTCTTGGCGGGGTGCTATGTGGCCGCTGTAGAGGTAGCGGTCTTACTCATTTCTTCCTAGATCAAGAGATATGGTGAGTTTTAATATGTTTGACCTTAGATCACGAAATGATCCCAATTTCGCTCACAATCACAGCCTTACTAACTATACATCAACAGCAAAGTCTGCAATGGCCTTGGACGTGTCCTCTGAATGTGCGAGTTTACTAATTAACCTCAGTTCAATTAGCTCAAACTATCACATGCGATCACGAGCGCTTTAATTACCTGATTGGGCCACAGCCCACATGCAAAATTTCAGAGTCAAAATATTTTTCACAATTATTTATGGACATTAAAAATTCATCCAGAAAAAGATTATAACGATTAAGAAGTTGTACAGCGCAGGATGACTGAGAAGCTGGTTGACCAAGTGGCAGACCTGAAAATTGGTAATGAGAAAACAGATTTACAAGAAAATTCAGAGCAAAATGGGGCAGGATATGTGAAAACAGCAAATATTTCCATTCAACATAATCCAAAACCGATCAATAAGTCAAAAAAACAGCAACAGCTTTTGTACTCTTATAACTCGCCATTGGGGACTAGACCAGCATCTCCATACACACTCAATCCACCAATAGATTCGGACGGATTATCGTGGCCAAGTGTTGGAGCTAGAAAAAGAATCGAATCATCGGAAGAGGAATCCAAGATGAGGGAATCCAGAATTGCTGATGCAGTTAAAGTAATACTTGAGGAGCTAGGAGAAGATACTTCCAGAGAAGGACTACTTGAAACTCCAGAAAGATATGCAAGAGCCATGCTTTATTTCACGAAAGGTTACGAAGATAACATTCGTGACGTTATCAAAAGGGCAGTCTTTGAAGAAGATCATGATGAAATGGTCATTGTTAGAGATATAGAAATCTTTTCATTATGTGAGCATCACTTGGTTCCGTTCTTTGGTAAAGTGCACATTGGCTATATACCAAATAAAAAAGTTTTGGGATTATCAAAATTAGCAAGATTGGCTGAAATGTATTCAAGAAGATTCCAAGTTCAAGAAAGATTAACAAAACAAATTGCAATGGCGCTAAAGGAAATCTTAAAACCTCAAGGTGTCGCTGTTGTCATTGAAGCAACTCATATGTGCATGGTTAGTCGTGGTGTACAAAAAACTGGTTCTTCAACAGTAACGAGTTGTATGCTTGGCTGCTTCAGAGAAGCTCAAAAGACAAGAGAGGAGTTCTTGGGTTTGTTAGGTAAAAGATAATCATTTTTTAACCAACATATTTTAAAGGTTTTTAAAGTTCAACAATTTATTAATTTGCATGGTTTTTGTTATTAGGTGTATATAATTATTATTATTAGCACAAAACTGGTTTCTGGGATTCAACATCATTTGAAATGATTTTTTTTTATACTACGTTATTACAATTTTATATTACTGTAAATTATTTGAAATTATACAAAAAATTGTTCAATTTCTTATTTTCTTTCTTGGGTTCGATTTCAATGATTTACCACTTGCACCAATTGTAATATTAACTTTTGGAGGAACTTTGAAACCATAACTCTTGGCAACTTTAACCAAATCCAATTTATCAATTTGGTAAACTGTTTTTAGATGATGGGATGCATAAGCCTGCAAATAGGATCTATAACCATCTTTTGCACTTTGATTCAACCAGTAGTTAGACGTGATTAGTTTTTCTAACTGACTTTGAACATTAGCGATTTTATTGGTCGGAAATTCGTATTCATTTAATGGGACTTTAGCAGCTTTCAAATATCTCAAAAATCCTAATTCATTTGGTGTTAAAAACATTAGTGATTTACCTTGGGCTTTAGTACCTCTTGCAGTTCTACCAACTCTATGGATATAGTCTCTTGGATCATCAGGTGGATCGAATTGGATGATCCAGTCAACTGAAGGAATGTCTAAACCTCTGGCTGCAACATCAGTACAGATCAATATACCTTGTTTTGCGTTACAGAATTCAAAAAATGTGTTAGTTCTCTTCTGTTGTTTTTGTTTACCATGTAAGTCTAAAACTGGTAAATCAATGTAATTCAGTAATTCACTGTAATATTTAACTGAATTACATGATGATAAAAATACAATAATCTTCTTTTTGATGTTTTTCTTCAAAAATGAGAATAATAATAAGAATCTTTGATCACTTTCACACACCACGTATCCTTGTTCTAGTCTATCGACAGTTGAATTTTCTTCTTTTGAATCAACATTTATGAATAGTGGTCCAGGTCTCAATGAAATTCTTGCTAAATCCTCAACCTTAGTGGTTTGAGTAGCTGAGAATAACATCGATTGTCTGTTTTCATTTGGCAAGATTTTGATGATTTGTTTCATCTCTTCTTCAAACCCAATTTCTAAAATTCTGTCAGCTTCATCAATAACTAAAGCTTTCAAATTCTTGAACACAAATCCCTGTGTGTTTTGTAAGTGATCTAATAATCTTCCTGGTGTAGCAATTAGCAAGTTGACACCTTTGACTAATTTTTCTGCTTCAGCTCTACGATTTGCTCCTCCAATAACAATTCCCAATGTTTGGGTGTGGAACTCCATTAATTCTCTTGCAACACCAAAAATTTGCAGTGCTAATTCTCTAGTTGGTGAAACAATAATGACACCAGTACCATTTCTAGGTTTGAACTTTAGTGAGTATAGTAGTTCAACTGCTGGTATTAAAAATGCTAAAGTTTTACCTGATCCAGTTTTGGCTGCACCTAAAACATCCTTACCGGCTAATAATGGTGGAATGGTTCTCGCTTGAACCTGTGTCATTTTGGTGAAACCCATTTGTTTAATAGCTTTCATCGTTGGTTCTGAAAAGTTATGTTTCTCAAACTCATCGCTAACATCGTCACCTAAGTCTGCTTGCAATTGTGCTGCTGGAATTTTGGCTTGTTCCTCCTCTGTTACGGCAGCTTTTTTGTGCTTCTTTTCTTCCTTAGGTTTTTGGTCTTCTTCAACTCCTAACAGTCCTGCGATTTCATCAAAGTTTTCATCTAACTCATCAATCAACTTTTCATCCGCTTCTTCCTGTTCTTCTTCCACCTCCTCGTGACGTCTCTTAGACGATTTCTTTTCAGACTTTTTCTCGCTTTTAGACTGCTTTCTGTCTTTAACTTTAGCCATTTTCAAAGCTGCTTTTATTTGCGAATTATTAAATTTCTCTACTTCTTAAAATTTTCTTATTAGAAAATAAATTTTTTTCTGCAGAAAAAAAAAATAAATAAAAAATATTTTACGTAAGCGATGAGCTTGGTTTATGTTACCTAACTGATTATTAATTATTATTCTAATATTACATAACACTGTTAGTTCATTTGATACCAATATTGTGCAAGTTGTGTTTACCTTTAAGTTCTGGAATGATAAGTTCATAGTCCTTGGTCTCACTTTGTAAGTTAGTGTGGTCTTTCTCAACATGCAATGTGGCTACTAATGAATCTTCTGTCACTTTGTAGTACAAATCTCTATTTTTGTCAACAACTTTCTTGTCTTCTTTGGCTGAGTCAACTGAGCCTGGCAGCTTGAGTGTATCAATTTCATAGTTGGTATTTTGAACTGGAATCAGATCCATCCAGTTTCTTCTGTTTAAAAATGATCTATTGTCTCTTGACTTTCCATTAACATCTGTATCAAAAATAGGAACCATATCTTCATCAGTGTAATGATCAAAATGGTGAGTTCCTGATCTTTTCTTGAGCAGTCCAGCCATTGCATCAGGTGGTGGAACATTAACAATTGCTGAAGAGATCAAATTGAACATCAGTCTTGGATCATTTTCTGGCTCATTTCTAACTTTGTCGTTTCTCTCTTCCTGATCAGTTAAATGATGACGATGTATTTTTGACTTTAATCTACCAATTGCAGCTAAGTGAACATCTCCTGATAAAATGGATATTCTAATCCCATTCTTTGAGCCTAGATCTTGTAATCTGCCAACTAACGCATTTCTTTCACGTTTATGATGTTTTGAACACCAGTGATCCTCCAAATCATCCAGCAATTCAATTTGTCCATCAAATGAGTTAAGTAATGTTTTTTTAAAAATAATACCTCTTTCTGCAAGCATTTTAACCGGATGTAATAGTCTTGCATTGAATAACCACTCTAACCATACCAATCTTGGATATGCAATTGGAACTCCTAACAAAACTATCAAATGTTTGATTGGCTTATTTGATTCTTCCGCTAGTTTAATCTCTTGCTCTAGTCTTTTAAAAACAATATTATAGGTATCTGGCGCAACAACTTGTTTCAATTTTCTTTCTGTTCTGCAATCCAAACCTAAAAACGCAATTGATGGGCCTAATTTTGTAAAAATAGAATGGGATCTTTGTTTTATAAATGGGCCTTCTTTCTCGGATAGAATCCATGATTTATCATTTATATAGTCATCGTTATCTTCCTTATTGATTGAAACTTGTTGTTGAAATAACATATAGTATTTATATGCAGTATTACCTAGGTCTTTGAAAATTTCATTATTCATTGTAGAGTCTCTATATGATCCAAAACCATCAACTATATCATGATCATCATATATATTAATAGATGGAATTGATGCCATTGCAATTGGAAATAATTTTTGTAATGTTTTACCATTTGAACCAACCCAATGTCCTTGTCCAAACCATGCTAAATAGTGGTGCAAGTAAAACTCATTATATGATTGGACAAGTGACTCATTGCTTTTTGCCAGTCTCTTTTTAAGTTTATTCTTCTCATTCATCCAATCCTTGAATTCTTGTGATTTATTGACAATCGCATCACAATAAATTTGGTCACCACCACCGATCATTACGTGATATTTGTTTTTGTTCTCAAGGTGTTTTCTCATTACATCATACCACAATGAACTTTTGAATGAAGACGTATCTGTCGATAATGAGAAGCCATTGCATGAAAATGAGATTATATTCATGGATTGGTTGATACTAGGTATAAAGAATTCATGTGATATCTTCCCATTGATCGTATATCTGACTTTCTCCTCCGTTCCTGACAAGTTGAAATTAACGTAGAATCTCCAAAATGTAAAACCTTGATTTCTTTCGAATATACATTTTGAAAACTCACCTTTAGTTAGATTTCCATTGCTATCAATGACAGAACCTTTGACAAACGTGATTGTTGGTTCAACCGTAGTTGTCTCATCACATGTAATCACCATTATACTGGCTCGATAGTCCTTCATGTTTTCATAACTGCTAATGAGCCTCAAAATAGGACCACATCTTATATCTAAACCATTGACAGCTGGTTCTGAAACAGGACACTCGTCAGGAACGTTTAATGAGCTTTTGTGAATCGAGTATAAGCTCTCTAATGAATGGATGTTTTCTTTGAAGTCCGTCATATGGTGTGGCTGATACTAGGTGAAGTTTAGACCATCAATATTTAGTTGTAAACTAACAACATGTTTTTTTTTTATTATTTCTTCATATATATATGAAATATGCATAGCAAGTTTGTTGCGATTTGGTATGTGCACTACAATAGTTTTGCTCTATTCATCTATAGTGTATATTAATTAACTTTGGAGAGAGCTACTGATGATTACTTATAGGCACTTTTAATAGCAGATCAGGGTTGCGTCTCTGTAGACAGTTAAAGATATCATGTTGGTAAGTTTTAAGGGACTCTAACGAAAGTGGTTTGGGTATCGTTAGGTCGATTCCATTAAGTCTTTGAGTTTCCAATTGTTGTGGCGATACACAACTTGTAACAGCCACGATAACCAGCTCGTCAAATTGACTATGCTGTCTTAAATAGTAGGAGATATCGACACCGCTCAGCACTGGCATTTCAATATCAATGAACAATATTTGACATTTTTGTTGCATTAATAAATCCAAGGTTTGGGTGGAGTTCGTTGTAGAAAGAATTGAAGTGCAATTCTTAAACACTTTCAGTAACAGCTTCGAAAGAACAGATAAATTGATCTGATTATCATCCACAATTAAGAAATTCAATTGATCAAATTTAAACCTGTTAAAATCTTTCAATGATATCTCATCGGTGAATTCATCATCATCATCATCATTATTATTATTATTATTATTATCTTCATAATCCGAAATAGAAGTGAGGGAGGTTTCATCATCCAGAGGTGGGAAAGAAAAAAGCTCGGATTCTGAACCAGTACTACTATGCAAAGACTCAGGTGGTGACGGCACCATAGTTAATTCAAAGGGAACCTCATCAAAGGATTTCGGTTTCTTGTAATTCTCATAATAGTCTTGCATTCTTTCTGTAAAACTGGACTTTGCATAGGTGTAGTTTTTTGTATAGTTAAAGTAATCATTGTCACGATCACTATTGTCGCAAAGATCTAGTTCCAAATCGCTTTCAACTGGTTCATCTGGTGAAATTGGCGACATTATCGGAGACCTTAAAAACATGTTTTTCTCTATGAGTCTTTGCAAGATGGACATTTGATTAGTTCTCTGCTTTTCAATTTGAAAGTTGTTCTTTTTATTCGATTTTCACTTCTGTTATATATGTTTTCGTCAATCATGGTAGCAACTTTATTCGCAAATTCAAAAGTTTATGCATGTTTCTGCATGTGTCATGGTGTTGACAATTAAAACTTGCAGGATTCCAAGGGCCTCAAGTGGTCTTCGGATATTGTTTGAGGATATTGGGGCACCACAAATTTCTTGGTCGTGCGAAGCTTATCCAAATGATGGTTTATTTTAGGAGTGCGACAATCTAGGAGACTCAAACTTACGTTCAATCCACCTCCGACTGAGAAAACTTGCAATGATTAGTTCACAACTTTATTTATCTGAAGAGACGTCAATATGCTAGCAAGTTTATCAGGATAATTTGTATCGGCCATTTCAATTTAAGCAAGAAATATCTAACAATATGAAATATGCATAAAATAATAGAATATGCAAAATTCTAGGCCCCGTCTTATACCGACGCAGATTATTAGTGAGTTATTTCTAGACACAATAATTTTGGTGACTGATCCGGTAGAAAGAGTGGTCTCTGAACTATGTGGTCAGGAGAAGCTAACAAGTAAGCTCATCAAAACACATCAGGATTTTTCCGACTAGTGTGGAGGAGATATTTAAGTAGGCACTGTACAGAGAACTAATCTGTTCCAAAAGAAAAGTTCGATATCGCAAATCTTTTCAAATCTTCTTCAATAAATTACGAGCAATACACAGAATCGAATTCCTAACAACAAAAAAAAGCACGCATCATGTATACTTTCATTTGCTAAAAGATGTAATAATCTGTAGAGAAGCAACAATAGAATATATGAAAAATTTCTAGTGGAATTAAAGTTTAGTAAACACCCATATTGTTTTTCCACCTTAGTCCTATTGTTTTTGCTCCTCCAGCTCCCACACTAAATACAGCAACAATAAGATATTACCTATGGCACCTAAAGCTTAATTTATATTTAGCTCTTCAGTTCGTTCTAGCTCTGTGGTTGGTATGTGACATAAGCCTGGCCTCAAAGGTCGTGACATCAATGTTACAGAAATCCCTCTGATTGATAAATTGGTTACTACCTGATACGAACTGTCAATGCCGATTGTCCTTTTCTTTGGTAACCATTTGCTCAGATGTATGATTCCGCATGTTCTGAGGGTGAATCATGTTTTGAAGCCGTACCATCTAATGTTGGAGATCCGACAGATTTTCTATCACTTATCACCAAGCTAGGTAGCAGCAACGATCTGAAATCGTTTATAATGAAAATATTTTCCACCTGCATGTACATAAACTGTAGAGTTGGTTACCGGTAATGCAATTTTAATTGGGGTTTCTATAGTATGTGAAACCATCTGACACATTTTTTGTTTCGAACCCCAGAGACGATAACACCACGTAAATTGCATATATATATAATATAAGCCCTTCACCACGGGTGATCTTGAGGTGGTGAATATTTTATCTTGTGCCAACATATCTTTAGCTAGTTGAGGTACACTCGTTTGGTTAAACTTTATCTAATATAATTGCTGTTGATACCATATTTTTGAATAAAATAAATGCATAGACAAAGTGCTTAATCACGCTTTCTTACACCTGAGCAACCGTAGATTGTTGTGGTAACGCTTGTACTTGATTATTAATTTCATTAGCTTACTGTTTTTCACAATTTAGATTCTAATTTTCAAAGTTGTATCTTGTTCAACTTGGATTCTGGTTTTGATTGAATTGAGTTAATGAGCTATAAACATAGGACTATTGCCCGTTCTCTGATATCATCCACAAGTATCTACAAGCGCAAAGTGCACTGAAGATCTACACAATAAAAACGCCAATGGCAACCTATCTTTTTGGATGCTCAAAAACATGAGTGCTCACACAGTTTCAGGCTTGCCATCATTGCTGCACATCCTCCTAGGGACCAAGCTGCACTAAGGCCATAAACTCAGCGACTCGACACTTTTCTCTATCCTCACTAACTGAAAAATGTGCTATTTCAGTTCACCTTACTAAGCGCGATTCAAGCCGGTTTGGCACATTAACAAAATTATGGAAAATCTTTGCAATTTGATAAAAAGTTTAACAACAATAACATTGATAGAAATGGGTAGGTTATTGATTACATTTGATACTTGAGCTTTGAAATTAACACAACACATTTTAGGAATTGCGTTATGGCTTTGTCCCAAACCTCAATCTCAAATATATGACGCATTAAAGTCATTAATGATGAGTCTAAACCCGTTATTCCAAGACTCAATTGAATTTGAACCACATATTACAATAACATCACAGTTAGCCGTTAACTCAATGAGTGATGTAAACACTGTTCTATCCAGCTGTGCAGCTGCCCTAAAAGGAGGGGGGCTGGAACTTACCATTATCTTATCTTCATTATTCATAAATTCAAAAAATAGTTATTTTAAGAAAATATATCTTGATGTCAATAAGTCAAAGAATCTTACAAGTTTGGCGACTATAATCAGAGAGATCTTTGTTATATTACCAAAAATAAAGCATGAAGAGAATGCTAGAAAGCTAGCACAAGAATGGGGGAATTCTGAATTCAAACCACATTTATCATTAATTTATACAAATTCCAATCATTTTGATAATGCACTCATAAAAACTATAACAACAAGAGTTGAAGATTATTTAAATGTCGATGGCATCAGAATAAATGAGTTGAATGATTTTAATGAATTTGAAATTGGATGGAAAAATGGGGTGTTGAAAGTTGTTGAATGTGAAGGGCCGGTGAATGAATGGAGAGTATTAGGTTCAATAGAAATACATTAAATAACACACTATTTATACTTCAATGATTTAACAGGAACACCATTGATTGCAGCATCATTGACAAACCAAGAAATTGGAACTCCTGTTAATTCATTAACCAACTCACTTGGTAACTCGCTTTTCTTTTCACCAAAGATTTCTTTTAAAATCTCAGCCTTACCTGCACCTTCAGCAACAAAAGCAATGTTTTTAGCATCTCTCAACACAGGAAATGTAATGGTAATTCTTCTTGGTGGCGGTTTTGGTGAGTCAGAGATTGGTGCAACTTTTAATTTCTCTTCTTTTAATAGTTTATGACCAGGAAATAATGAACAGGTGTGTCCATCAGGTCCACAACCTAATAGTATCAGATCCAATGATTCTGGTAAAAATTTCGCATATTCTGATGCAATTGTCGAATCGTTAGCGGTATCTGATTCATGGATTAAACTTTCATTGATTGTAAAGACAACTGGTCCTTTAACTAGATGATGTGCTAAATTTTTCAAAACTAGCTCATTGAACAGCCCGTAGTTTGAATCTTCATGGTCCAATGGGACTAGTCTTTCGTCACTAAAGTAAACTTTCCACTTGGCCCATTGGACTCTTTTACTGTTGGCTTCATCATCAATTAAAGCTGCTTTAAGCACTTTTCCTAATGATCCTCCACTAATAGCAACATTGAATTCCTCGCTGTTCTCCAAAGTTTTGTCTTGTAAATCTAAGATGTATTCACCAACTGCTTTGGCAACATCCTTGCTCTCTTCATACGAGTAAACTGAAACCATTATCTCTCTTTCTTCCTACAACAAATTGAAAATTGCCAAATAACATTGAAATAAAGCGGAATTTCCAATTTGCCGTCAAACGGTGTTCGGGTGTAATATTTGGAGCTGACATAAAAATATTTTGCATCCGGAGGGCAGAGGGTGGGCTCAGTGAAGAAGTGTTTGTACTGACTACTAGCAAAAACAATTGGCAAGCTAACTTGAAAAATTTTCTGCTAATTGGCATGAAAAGAAACTCTGATAAACTAACTGCACAGATTTAGATATATCTCTACCAAATTTTAAAGAACTTTTATTTACCTATTCAAGATGCAACTGCATTAGAGTTAGAATATGGTTTAAGCTTTCGGATGTTGTAACTTTGAGATAATTCTGTTTAGAAACTCGTGTTCAAATTTCAAGCAGTCAGATCTATAATCCAACCTCATATCTGGCACATTTGTTCTTTGGACGGCAAACTCATCGATTTCATTATAGTCATACTTTGAGTCATCATCGTTCTCGAAATACTCAATTCCAATCCAATGCCTTTTAAGGTGACCATTGAACTCACTAATCAATATTGAATTTCTTGAGATTTCACAAAGATCAACGTTACTTAATTTATGGATCGATCCACAGATGGAATACTCTTCAATTAGTGGTTCCCTTGTCAGACTGGAAAATAGTGGCTTATTAGTACTCAAACCAATCCTTATACCTATTTTGAAGAACTCAATTGCAGGATTTTTTTCATATGAATTTGTTGTGTTGCTTTCTATATGATAATCGTCATCAGCCAATAAATTTAAAGTCTTGTTCCAACATAGTGGACTCATTGTGATTCCGATTTGTTTCAGATAGTATAAGTATTCAAGCACTGGATAGTTAGCCAGTTTTTCCCCATTAATGATATTCTTTGATAACAGAAAACAGGTTGATAAACTCTCAGTTATGATTCCTAAACCGGATTTATCTGAAACTGATGCAACATGTGGTCTCAGGTTAAATGTTGATAAACCTCTTGATTTTCTGAAACTGTTCAGATTACTGATATTGACAAATAGATAATACATGTAATAACAATAAGGTGGGTTTTCCAAGCTCGTCCACTTTGTTGGTGGGCTCAGTTTGACCACATCAAACAGGCTTTCGTCTCTATTGTGAGGGTTTCTTGATAACAGGTCAAAACCCGAGATCTTTGTCATCAAAAAAAATAAGTTATAGTCAATTGCAGGGTTCATAGAAACTTCAAATAGTGGCTTGAATATAATATTGAGGTAATCCTGAAAGCTTTTGACCTTGTTTTCATTTCTCAATATTGAGTAGTTTCTTGATATTCTAATAACCCACTTAACATTATGGCTCACTAGTTTATGGTCGATGATCCACTTGCTCAAATATCTCCAACTCTGCAAATTTCTTTGCAAGTTTAGTTGCACGCCAAGTTCCCCCAGCTGGTACTTGGACTTTTCATAGTCGCTCATAACTTGCTTGATTATGATGCTCAGGTACTCCCCACTGATAGAATTGTCGTACTCCAGGAAAGTTTTTTCCACTCTGCTCATTGCCTCAAACCTTTTCTTGGAATCCACATCACTGCTCTCATAGGTGGCAAAGTCACTGTAGCCAAACGTTCTGTCGATCAGGCCAAACTCAAACAGATCATCAATGTTGAGTCTGTTGGAGTTGCTGGTTAGGTATGGCGAGAAAAGCTGTTCCACAGTGAGCTCAACATCTCCCTCGCGGAACACAATTCGTTTAGGCTCGGACTCCAGCTTATGGTTGATCACGTTCAGCAGGTGCTTCTTGGACATGGACATGGACAGGGTGATGTTGTTGTCGATCTTTCTCACGTTGTAAAAGTCTCTGTGCGGGTTCAGTTTAGTCTTGAGCAGCTCCTGATGGTTGTTCAGCAAGCTGTACTCCTCGAACTTCGACTTGAGGTACTTGAGTCGCCTCATCGAAAGCATCACGCCAGCCCGGCTGATGCTGGTGTCGATAACCTTCTTCAGATCCTGCAGATACTCGTGGAAATTGGGCAGCTGAGGATGTGCAAACCCTTTGACCTGGATACCATAGCACCTACCAATCTTGAGCCCGCGGTACCGTGCACCAGTGGCCTGCAGTGGCTCAACATACTTGCTGACGTACTCGTCAAGGTTGAACTTCTCCCCAGAATAGTGCGTCTCTGCCCTCTCGTCATAGTAGTACCCACTGGACCCAAACTCGTCCTCGTAGTGCCAGAACTTGGCCTGGTTCGGTGGGTAGCTCCGCCAATTCATATGGAAGATGGGGTTGTCGATGTTCCTCTGGAAAGACAGCGCCATGTACTTGCTCCTGAGGGCCATGCACTCTTTCAATGATCCCACAAAGTCGGTGATCTCGTTGGAATACTGCTCTGTCAGTTGGTCAAACACGCTCTTCTCCTGCTGCAGAGAGTCCCCCATGCTGTCCAGTCCAAACATCCCGAGCGCAGCCTGCTGCCCAAACCTCGTGCCCACCGTTATCACATCGCCGTCTGGCGTCATCTCTTTGTAGCTGGACGGCACCTTGGCTGTTCCATCCTCGCTGTAAAGCCTGCTCAGGTGCTGGATCGACTTCTTCACACTCGTCTCTGCCACGTGCAGGTTGTTCTCCAGCTCGCTGAACGAGAAGCTCCTCTCACTCATTGCACTGGTTACTCAATTCCAATTTTTCAATTGCTACAGCGCTTTATTATATAATTTCGTATATTAGCTAACTAGCCGGCTAGCACAAAATCTCCACCACTTTAGTAGACACCTGTGCGTTTTCGCGCTGCTGCACGAGCTGCTCCACCTCGTTGCGCAGCCCCAGCCACTCGGGTGGTTCCAGCTCGGGCAGTCCAGCTATCCACTTGGCCAGATCTGCATAACCGGTGCCCTCAGGTGGCTCCAGTTTCGCACCACTCTGCGCTGTGAGCTCATTCGAAATCAGGTTGAACCCGTTCTCAAAGGACTCTGCCGTGAATAGCGCACCACACAGCACGTGCAGGTACTCGAAATCGGCAGCAACATCCACTTTCCCTCCGTAGATAATATCCCCAATCAGCGATCTGAACACCTCCCAGTCAATAGCCTCTGGCGCCACATTAGTTTGCCCATTCGCGTGTAGAGCAAACCATGTGTCAATGACACCCACCGCAGACTCAAAGTCGGCGTCGTTGAAGTCGTAGTGCTTAGAGAACGATTCCGGAACAAATCTCAACCGATCTTGAACAACAGAATGGAACCAGCACAGCAAAAAGTACACGTACTTCTTTTCCACAGGGACTGCAGTGGCCATCTTGTTGTGCAAGGAATCTTCAGTCACTTTCATCATGGTTCTGATGCCTGGTGAGTTCTCAAATATCAGAATTTTAGATGATGATATAAGAGTGGACGGCAAAACAGAGTCAAGTTCACACGACAAGAACAGCTTAAAGTTCGAGCCGTAGTTTATATGCTCTAGTTTCTTCTCCAGCAAACCCAGCCATTCAGGAGACGCCTGTACGTTTTGAAACAGGATCCATTTATCACTCTTCTTACCCATTTCAAGTTCATTATTGGCCATATCAATAGCCTCCTTCGACCCCATTGCCAAAGTAAACAACTCAACGTTCTTGGTCTCGGCAACATTCTTCAATTGGTTGGTTGCATCAAACCCAGGCGCACAAACCAAAACAATCGGTTGAGACACTGTATTGGATAAAACATCTTCAAATTCATATTTCGACGAGTATGGTCCAAACCCAGTAAACAAAAATTTCGCAAATCTATTGAATCCCAAAGAGATTCCATTACTATCATTTTCCAAAACAGATTCAAGTAAAGGCTGTAATTCTGGAAGATTCGATCCAAGTTTATTCAATATTTGCTTGACTTCTTGTTCAGAGGAATTGGAGAGTGCTTCAACCAATAATGTTTCATCTATTGGAACATCAATAGAGTCAAAGGCCTGTTTTAATAAGCCAGCTTTTTCATGAGAGCCAGTAACTCCAATGCATTTCAACAAATATGATGAAAAGGTAACAAATGAGACACTATCTTTCTCTTTATAATAGAGTAACGCCATTGATACCGCTAACACAACACGATCATTTTGTAGCATACCCAGTGAGATTATTGCAAAAACCTCCTGAAATAGTTCACTTATCAACCCATCAACAGCTCTCAAACTATGTGTAGTATCATTATTGTCTAAAACACTCACAAAATAAGATAGATAACTGTTCAGTGAGAATTGATAAAATTTGTTGTATTTGGTAAACTTGGCTAGTAAGCTAAATAGCAAAGCACTATTTCTAGCTAGTGGATGATAAACTGTCAAAGTTTGTTCAACATTCTCCATGAAATTAACAGTGTCCTCCATTTTCTTTGAAATTTCAGCAGATTCTGTTTTTAATGACTCTAATGTTGAAACCAATTCGTCATTATCCAATAAGTTACCTTCGGATTCACTCAGTCTTTTCAACAGATCAACCTCAAGTTGCTTAAGTCTAATCTTATAATCGCCGCTTAATTTGATCAACTCTTGTCTCTGTCTTTCAATTTCAGGCTTTTTCTTTGATAGAGTTAAATTCAATGTTTGCGTTTCAAGACCACTCTCAGTAACAGTAAAGTCAATAATACATGTCCTAGTGGACACAAATGGTGCAATGGCTGTGTTCTGATCTTTGGAATGCAAAAACATTCTAAAATCTGGGGAACAATCAATATCATTACCACCAATGTTAACCAAAGTTCTTCCACCAATTTTTTGAAAATCTTCACTTAATAGTCTTGAGATTATTGGATCAAAGCTTTCAGCGTCTTGAATCAATAAACAACCTCCAAATCTCAATGCATTCTCTAAATTTTTGACAAAACCAGAATCCAAGAAACTAGTAATTATTAATTTTTTAGGCTTAATATGATTCTCTAAAAATGTGACAATTTTGCCAGATGGATCAATAATATATGGTGTCCTATTAACATTTTCAATCATTGCAATATTCTCAAAAAATAATTCATCGTTTGGTAATCCCTGACTTTGCCACTCTAATGATTTGATTGAACAGTTCAAGAAATCAATTAGTTTGAAATTCGTACTTGATGCAATGGAAACTTTATCCAAAAAATCTTTACAACTTTTTAAAAACAACGAACGACCCTTTTGATCAAGAGTCCCACCAAAGGTCAACAATGCAGATGTTAGAATTGCATCACCAATCAGTAATTGGTAATGCTGATCATATTCTTTGATACTTTGAGCCCATCTGGTTCTTTCTCCAGTCAAATTCTCAACTAATTGAAGTGCTCTACTAATATTTTTATTGATAGACTCCATTTCAATTTTAATGTTTTCAGTCTCTCTAATCAAAGAACTGTACTCATCTTTATATGATTCAATACTCTCTTGTAGTTCATTTATCATATCATCAATTGCTAGTAGTCTAGCTTTTGTTTGCAGTGATTCATTTTCTAAGGTGACAACGTCTTCCCTTAGAGGAGCAACTTTGTCAATAACCAATGAATACTGAATTTGAGCCTCCACCCACTGCAAAAGAGGACCACACGCTTTACTTGCTCTGTCAGCAGCTGCAAAACTGTACTCAGGTTTTGAAAGATATTGCCGTTGCATGTATTCTCTTAGATCAACTGTCAACTGTCTTTCATTATCAAAATTAACAATATTGGCAATAAAGTCATCTTTTCTAATAATTAGCTGAACATCTCTCCATGTGCTGAATTCATATCCTAGTAAAACACAAACCGATTCTAAAGTTAACTGCACCATTTGAGGTGGTGTAGACATTGATCTAAGCTCAGTTAGATGTTGCTTTTTAATATTTTTAACACCCCGACGAGCTTCAAGAATTGCAGGTTCTGCTAAAGCTAAATCTTTCATGACTAGTTCCCTTTGTGCATTTATTTCTTTTTCTTGCTCTTCCAAAGCTCCTTGTATCTGAACAGATGCCTCTTGTTTTCTTTCAGCTTCATTTTGGTCAGTAAGAATTTTATTCAACATTAGTTTTGCCTCTTGTTGCTTAGATTTTAGATCTTGCTCCTTAATCGATAAATCTTGTTGCAATTGCTTCACTTTGATAACGGTTTCACGCAAAGTATCTAAACCATTGTTTAGATGTCTTTGATCGGCTTGAAGTTCGCGTTCTTTAGTTGATATAATTTCAATAAAACACTTGACAAAATTAATCAAATTTCCTGGAGACAAAGTTATTTGGTGTGCTTCAGTATAGATATAAAGAATAGTATTGATGACCGCATCACGATAGGTTTTCAAGTCAATTGACAAGTTGGAAATATATTCCTTTGGAGAAATATAGTCTGATTTATCGATTGGAACAGAAAGAAGAAGCTTTTTAGCCACTTGAATGACACTTTGTGTTGACCAATCACCCATCCAGTTAAGAACACAACGATTGAATAATGCCGGTGATGTGATAATTTGTGGTGAGTTTTGATCATTCGGGTCGTTGATGGTGAAAACAACATGAAGGTTGTTAGCAACTTGTTGAGTAAACCAGTCATAAAGCTCCTCTTCTGTATCCAGTAGAGAGCCTTGTGATTGTAATTTTTCTTTACAAGCACCTAGAAGAAGTTTGTATTCCTCTGGGTCAAATATTTCCTGTATCTGAGAATTTGCTAACAAGGAATTCATTCTCTCTAAGAACGCACCATCAAGAATTGTGGACTCATCAACAATGAAGCAAATCTTTTCGTTTTGTAAACTAGCTTTTTTCATCAAACTTCTTAATGTTGAATCAAAATCAGCCAATGTATAGGTTTTATTAACAGTTAATTGATGTGTCTTTAAACCGTTAATCCAGGCAACAAATTTTGTTAGTGAAGTCTTCCCACTGCTGCTTGGACCAACTAAGATCAAATGGCCTTGAGGTTGTCTGAGAACTCTATCTATTCTCAAAATATGATCTACTGCCTCATCATGTAAAACTAATTCCACATCTAGAACCTCTTCAGAGAAAACTTTTAGTCTCTCCGTTATAAAATTTACTAATTCATTCTGGTCAACAGATTCATATGATAATGAAAGCCAATCACTGTAAAGAATGGGACCCTTCATGATAGAATCAACATCTAATGTTGGAAAATTCAAAGTTGTCACTTCTTTAATCAGATCAAGAGTCCACTGCCTTGCCTCGCTAGTAACTAATCTATCGCAGAATAATCGGATAGCTTCATGAGCATATAATCGAATGAAAGAATATAAAGAAAGCTCTGAAGAGTCCCTCAATGCTGAATATAATCCTCTAACCCATCTGGTTAGTTCACGGGGACTGTAAACATAATGTGCTTGCTCATCTTGTGTAAATTTCAACTGTGATTGATTGTAGACTTCAATCATACTTTTGGTTATTTCTTTATGATAACCAAGTAGCGAGGGAACCAACTTAAGCAAGGCATTGTTGAACGCACCATAAATTTGCTCAAGGGAAACTAAACCCGGATAATCAACCATGACAAGAAATACATGGGATAAAAACCTTGAAGTGAGCTTCACTCTTCCCGCATCGGTTGGAGGATTGCATGCACCCACAAACTGAATATCTTCAGTTGAGATCCATTGTTTATCTGAAGGTCTCCAAAATCCCTTTTGCTCGACTAATTGACGCATAAACGAAATAACTCTTTGTGTACCATAATCATCAGCTTTTGGAAGATTGATCTCATCACAAAAGAAAACAACACGTTTACCTGCAGATTTGGGTTTCAAAACAGTTCCAAACGCGCTTCTTTTATAATCACATAACTGCTCAATTGCTCTTAAAAGTGTTGAAGGTTCTGTTTCTTTGGAAAAGTTCAAATTGCAAACATCAACATCTGACAGCCTAGAAAGTGCAGCATATAATGTCATTGTTTTACCTGAACCAGGAGGCCCACACATTATCAATGATTGATTCTGTGATAATAAAGAATAAACAAGATTTTCATGTCTTATTGTATCAATTGTTGGAATAACGGTGTTCGGATTAACAACTGAGTGAGGATCCAAATTTGGTGTTTCTAAACCTGCAGATAGAGAAACCCACTGGCCATTTGAATCAACATCAAAATCCAAAATGTTTAAAAACTCTGTGGTTTTAGGAAAGTGATGTTTAAAAATATCAATAGACAGTAAGAACTGGGTAAACTCCTCTCGTTCTCTTTGAATAGAATCACCACAAAATGCCCATGTCAAAGAAAGTATGAATGAACGAATGATAAACTGTTCTGATATTTCACTAATGTCATTATAGCTTCTTACATATAGTTGACGTAATTGACTTTTAACAGTAACGAATAATCTTCTAATTGCTACTTTTTTATCATACTCCATAACATGTGTCAATTTGGTGGAAAAATTCACAAATTGATTTAACAGATCGCTGGAAAACCAGCTTTTAATTATTTTTGAATAGGATTGTTGCCATTGTAAAATTGAATCAAAATCTTCACCATCAAGATCTTGGATAGGAGCAGTTTCCAGCATGTGTAACTCATAATTAAAAACATCTGTCACAGATAACATGTTATCCTCTATCCAAAGCATACCACATCTACTGACAGTGGCCAATGTAGCATGATCTAGTGTGTCAACCTCAAATATCAGACGGATATTGGGAGGAATCTCTAATCGTTCACCATTCGGTAAGGTTAAGATTCTGTTATCATCTAAAACACTGTTAAGACTTTCCACCCAGACAGGGTCAACGTCACCATCAAAAATAATCCACGTTCTTTTTTTGTGCTCACCACGTAAATCTTCAATAACGCTTCTTATGATCGACGTTAAAATACCATCAGTCCAATCTCTTGTTATTGGATCCAGATAACCAAAGAGTTCGGACTTTGTCAGAACCTTTGGCTCAATAACATAAAATGTTGGGTCAATCTCATCAATCCGTGCAAAAAGATTCAGTAGAGATTTCCATAATTTGGTTTTACCTGACTCAGATCTACCGACAATTATAATACCCTGTTTCGTTTCTTGAATCTTAAAGAGTTGAAAGACTTTCGATGTCCACAGTTCATTTGCAACTAAGCCTTGGTGTTGAGCTATCAGTTGAAGCTCTGAAATAAGTTTCGAATGGGCGATGGTAGGTTTGATTTCACCAAAATATTTATTCTTTATATTTTGAAATGGTGTCAAATCATCTGTAACTAATCTCGGTAAAATCATTTCATCAATTCCTGCAACAACAGCTGATGTTTCTAGTTCAAGACTTTTTTCAGCATTGAGAGCATTTATTTTCCCAGAAACTTCCAAAGTACTTTTCAAGGCTCTAAGACCAAAATCATAATGTTTCTGATTTGATGCCACTGTCAAAAGCTCCTTAAATAATCCAACAACTTTTACAGATAGTGCTTTTGAATTAACAAATCCCTGGGCAATCAAAAATACTTCACAAATCACCAGGTTATCGGCCTTATCCATAGAAAAGTTTCTGAAAAGCTTCTTCAAATTTTGGGGCAAAGTAGCACGACCTGAATATGTTGGATTCATTGTTACAAAAATTCCAGTATCCAACTCAAGATTTGTTTTCTTACCAAGTAAAGTGATTTGTGAAGATTTCTGTCTCAACCCATTCTCAATTTGCACTAATTGAGATGAAACGGCACTAAGAATATTCTTATCTAGTCTATTGAATTCATCAAAGCAACCCCAAGCTCCAACCTCACAAATACCCTGTAATAATCTTCCCATTGCTTGAAAGTCAAATGATTCATCACAGTTGAAGACTAATACCAATTTACCTAAATTCTGTCCCAATGCCTTAATTGTTTCAGTTTTACCAGTACCTGCTGGTCCAAACGGTGCTCCTCCCAAACCTTGGTCTAGTGCATTAGTCATCGATAAGAAACATCTTTTCAGTAATGGAGTATGGACAAGTCTATCCATTACACCAAGGTACTCAAAACCATAAGTGAATTCTTTATCATTTTGCTTCACTGTTAATCTTCTTGTTAAATCATCACCACTTTCATTGTAGTAAAAGGTTTGGTTTGATTTCCACCAAAATGAATCTAATGAATTGACTTTTTTCAACACTAGTTCTGATATTATAGACTGTTGATGCACCAATTCAATTATATAGCACTGAAGACCATTAATGTTGGAGAACGTTGGAGATGCAAGTAACTCCAACCATTTTTCCCACTGATTCAGCTTTTCAGGAAGCTCGCCATCAATGAGAGCCCTTTCAACTTCTTGAGTCCAAATGATCTGTATTGTTAATAGAGTGACCTGGACTGGGTATCTACCCAACCATTTCTCAATTCCATTTGTTCTAAAGTCTTGAAGTGATTCCTCCAACAATTTGGACAATGTACATTTAATTTCGTAATCAAGTTGAGTTAACCATTGATCAATTCTTGAATATTTGGCAGTCGAAACAGGATTGAACAAATTTATTTTTTCACCCTGTTCAGAGCTCACACCCGTTATTAATGAGGTACTGGAATCATATATGACACTTGAAACACCAGTATACATCTTCTTAAGATGTTTACCAATTTTTGCAATATCAGTTGCATTTGCAATAATCTCTAGCAAGTCATCGTTACCTATAAAGAATAATCTCGGGTAAAGCTCTCTTTGCTTCTCTAAAAACTCACCAAGTGCTTTCGTCAATTTTGTTAAGGACTCAGATATTCTTGAAATGACTTCAAAAACGTCTGCTATAGTTAAAACCTCAAGAACCAAATTATTTTTATAAATTTTCTTCAAAAGAGATAGAAATTCATTCGATATACCTTGAAATTTCAAAGATTCTTGAGGCAGCAGCTTTCTTACTTCCGATTTCAGATTGAAAATACCATCGAGGTCCATAAATTGTCTTTGAACTGAAACCCATAGATCTAAAATTTGATGTAGTTTACTTAAATTAGTCTCCCATTGAAGAATATCTTGTTCAAACACTTTAAAGTGAATGGAATTTCTCATTGAACTCAAACTTAGCAAATTATTCGAGACTTCCTCAATCAAACCGGGGAAATTCTTAACCAACATATTTCCATTGAAGGTAAAATACTCGTAAGCTTCGGTACTCCATGTTTCCCTTATTATATTCAAAGAATCGTCGAGGACTTTTTCTGAGACTGCTTGAGTAATAATCTTCTTAATCAGAGGTTCATTTAGAGTCAATTCAAGATCCCAAATATCACCAACTGTAATATTAGATTTATACTTTTTGCCCAAGCTTTTGAATAAGGCTGACAAATGTCTTTCTTTAACACAATCTTGTTTTAAACTAACAATTAGCTTTTGGCTATTTGTTAACTCATTGATTGTCTTCAAAAATAGTTGAAATGGTTGATGCTGGCGAATTTTGGTTGGCATGGATTTTGTATTCAGTAACAAGTCTTCTAATTGTGTTTTTAGAACGTTTGGCTTTACAGTGTTCCATAATTGTGACTTCAAATCCAAAAGCACTTTCCACAAAGTTTGAATCGAAACCCAAACTGACTTTAGATCATTTAGCTCGTCTAGAATTCCAGTTAAGTCGGATACAATAGTAATTGGTGAGACCAGCATATCTGCAGCCTGTATGAGTAACTGTTTTTTGTGTTGCTGAGCAAGCATAATTTGTTCAATATTACTTATTATTTCTATGGCCTTTTCTGGAGATTCATTTGGTGACGGTTTCATAGTTGACCACTTAAAAATGATTTCCTTGATTTGTTGATCAACACGTGAACTTTCAGTTTCTAAACTCTTTATTATAACATCACGATGTGATTCTACTGACTGGAATCTCTTTTCAACTAACTGTTGAAGACCTAAATAATCACCTTCGATTTGTTCGTAGTAGATGAAATCCTGTTGAAACTTGAATCTTTGCTTCAATAAAGTGGATTGTGCAACTTTTAGGCTCATAAGTTTGGATCCCACATCTGACACTAGCATTTTACTGCTTTGTAAAGCAGAAATAAGCTCAACAGTGGACTCAATCGAGGCTAAATTCAATGTCAAGTTTTCCAACAATTTCTTACTTTGGTTTAATTGAGTGCTGATAGTACTCATTTGATCATGTAGAAAAACAGAAAATCTTTGAAAAACCTGTCTTCTCCAAGCTGTAAATTTCATGGCAACTTTCTCTTTTGCATCACTGTAATGAATTGTAATAGATCCAATTACTTTTGTGAAATCTGCAGTGTCGAAAGTTTGTCTGGCCTTTTTAATTTCTTCCAATAGATCCATCCACGTTTCAAGACACAAGTCATTATAAACATCATCAGATTGAAAACTCCAAAGTGTATCATACTGAAGCCAAGAATCAACAAATTTAGAGGCCTCAGTAAAGTTCTCAGACATTTTTCGTAATAACAGTTCAAACTTACTGTAAATAAATTTAACATCATCGGTTAAATCCTTAAGTGTAACTGAGCCTGGCTTATATAATGGAGATTCAACTATTAAATTCTGGTCAAGAACAACCTGGATCATTTCCTGGAAATATCCATATGATTTATACTTATAAAACTGAAGAGGTGGTTCTATTGATATTGATGCTTGAATCTGCAGTTCATGTTGTGTATTTGGTGACTGGAATTGTTCTTGGTCAAATCTTTCCAATAGAATGGACTTCAAATGATGATTTAACCTAACAATGAATTTATCAATATTCAAAAAACCTTCTATGATCAATTGATTAACAAGCTGCTGCAAGCTATGAATAATCTTTTGAAATGAAAAAAAATCATATTGACATTCCCTCAAATTCTGTAATAAGGCAGTGTACTTGGTACGATATCTTGCTAATTTTTCCAACTTTTCACTTAACGAAAAAATGTTATTTTCGAGTTGTGATAAAGATTTCAGTTCGTCGCTATCAAAATGATCTGGATTATTGATATCTTGTGCCTTTGCTAACGAGTCCCACTGAATTTGAAAGCAAGAGTCTATTAATGTATAAATTTCTTGTTTCTCAAAATAAACTAAGATTTTCAAATCATTTAAATTTTCAACTGATTCCAACATTTCAGCTAACGTTGAAACACATTCTTCTAAAATGACTGCATGTGGATACAGTTTTTGCACTAATCTTGAATTCACCACAACATTATGTGGGATTTGAAACTTTTGTAAACTTAAAGCTCTAACTTCCTTAAATAATGTTAGTAATGCATCATTAAAATTAATCTCCAGTTTTATTTCATTATCTTTAGTTAGTTTGAAAATATTTCCCTGTACCTTGATATTTGACACAGTTTCTAGCCATTGCTGAAAAATGTGATTGGTATCCAATTTATTCTTGAAAACCTTAGTTTCAGAATAAATCTTTTGACCTTCAGCATATTGATTCCACTCGGGACCAAGAACTAGCTCTAATCTTTCAATCAAAAAGTCAAGTTTTGCTTCAGTTTGTTGAGCCCAGTTTATTGTATAAGAAACGGAAGGAAAATCTCTCAGTTTTGAAATGACATCATCATTATTTGATTTTACAAAATTGTTTTGTAAATCAGTGATTTCTGACTTCACGATATTTAGAAGTTTTGATTGGTATTCTTGAATGGCAGCTCTTATTCTTGGACGCTGAATTAAATATTGATACTTCTGAAAGATCTTAAAAGTTTGATCAATACTTCCAGAGGACTCTAGATTGGATTTCAAGTCTTCAATAACTTCATTTTCAATTTCTTCAATTCGCCTATCGTAGATTTTTTTAGCATTATTCCATTCCTTATCATGATCAAAGACTTCAGCATGACGAACTGCATCATATGAATAATCCAATTCTTTTTGAGATACAGAGGTGTTTTCCAAAGTTATCTCCAATCGTTTATGATTCATTCTGAATAAAGCAAGTTCTTGAATACGCTCTTTTAATAGAGTAGTTTTTGAACTAATTTTGACAAATATGAACTTTTCGTTCCTCTTTCTCATGAGCTCTCTTGCAGTATTTGTAAATTCTTTGGTACTTCTATCCCAAGAGTCAAATATTATATTCAGTTGACTCACGGTTTTCTGAAAATCATCAAAAGATTGTGCCATCAGATCACCTAACAAAGATTTCAGTTTATGATCGAGATCTGATGAAATAGCTTCAAATAGAGATAGCGCCCTGCTGACGGGGTATGATGTCAGTTTGAATTTTTTTAAATGCAAAACAATCATGGATATTCCATCTTCAACTTTATCAAAAGTGGTGGCTGATAGTAATTCATCCAATGGAAAGTCTTTCATCAGTTTATTATAGTCAGTAGCAATAGCTAGAGCATCTTTGATTCCAACATCCGACATAAAGCTAACAGTTGTATGATAACGTTTAGCATATTTTAAAACTTCCAAGGTAAGCTGAACTCCAGGTTGTTGTAATTGTTCCTGAATATTCAATAAAGTAGCTTCCATTGAAATCCAAAAATTAATCTCATCGGAAGCAGATCCATCTGTGACATCTCTAGTCATCTTAGTAACGGATTGAATGGATTTTACCCATCCATTAACAACCGCTTGTGCATTGTTCAGAAAGTTGGAATCGTTCAACGTTTCTTCTGAAATGAAATCTGTATAGTTTGATATGTTGCAGCCTTTATTTATAGCATCTTTAATTATTGGGTTAAGCGTCAGATATAACTCTGGTGACTTGATAGCTTGATCCATATGCTGCAAAGATAATACCAGTTCCTTTATCTTCTTTTTGGTGGAAGTAACAGAGTCTGCTTTATTATCAACAGTTAAAGCATCAAAATAAGATCCAACCCCAAGGTCCACCAGTGACTTCAATGAATCATATGACGATCCCGTTGTTGGTAAGTTCACCACTTGAATCTGTGAATCAATTGACTTCCTGTCATTTATAACGTATTTCTCTTTTATGATGACTATTACTGATTCTGGGGAATCAGCCTCGTTCAAAGCCCCTGAAACCGCCCAGCCATTGCTCTGCTTAAGCACAAAGAGAGAGCTAGGAAGTTGACTCTCCACAAAATCTTTTGCAACAGCAGTTGATGCTTCACCTGTAAAATAAACCTTGTCTTGTTCGGTGGCGCCCTGCAGTAACGCTGAAAGCGTAAACAAGTGCTCCACAAACTTTCCTGTTTCAATAGGAACATCTTCCAGCATGCTGCTTGTCATCTCTGCAGCAGTTACAGCAGCTTTCCTCTATAATTTGACGCGTTGACGTCGCTTTGATTGTTTTTAAATGTAAACAAATTTAAATTTTGGCGATTTAATGTAAATTCAAGTGAAAAACCAAAACAACACGATATAATCATTGTAGAGTCGTTGTTCTTAGCAATTAAAATGAGTGATATGCAACGTTTGCTGTTTCAGAAGAAGCTGCGAGAGGCAGAGAAGTCAATGGGCTTCAAGCTTGAAGAGCCTGCTCTGTCAGAGGAGGAAGAAGAGGAAGAATCTGACACATTGGCACCTTTGGCACAATCTTCCACCAAGACACAAAAACCGACTCAGTCAAGTAGCCAGCAGTAAGGATTGTGTATGGAGTTACTATTGATCCGATATTAACAGCTTGTCTAGCGAACAATTTCCATCATGGAATTCTTATTTTGAATATAACGAGTGTTTTATTGATTCACAGGGCAATCAATTTAATACCTTTTATACACCACCATCGTCGCCAGAAGCACCACTGTTTGTGTGCCATCATGGAGCAGGCTCATCAGGACTGACATTTGCGTTTTTGGCTCAACAGTTGAAAGAACAGATGAAACAAGAGCAAATATCTCCTGGAGTTTTTGCGTTTGATGCGAGAGGACATGGACAGACCAATGTGGTGTCTAATCCAGGAGACTATTCAATTGATGCTTTTATTACTGACTTTGTATTTATACTAAAACACTTGCTTGAGATCAAATCACTAACTTCCAACCCAATAATAGTTATTGGCCACAGTTTAGGAGGTGCAATACTAGCAAATTCAATGCCTCAGCTGAGAGAGCTTGATATCAAAGGAATTGCAATGTTTGATATAGTGGAAGATACAGCAATTCAATCACTAGATGGAATGGAATTGTATCTAACAAAACTTCCCAAAAGCTTTTCATCACTTAGTAGTGCAATTGACTGGCATCTCAAAATGGGCTTATTGAGAAATAAAGCAAGTGCAGAAGTAAGTGTTCCACCACTGTTTAAGCTGGTGAATGGCAAATACCAGTGGATTACGAATTTATGGGATACCCAAAACTATTGGAAAGAGTGGTTTATTGGACTTTCAGAAAAATTTATAGGAGCATATCCAGCCAAGTTACTGATATTAGCAGGAACAGAGACACTAGACAAGCAATTGATCATTGGCCAAATGCAAGGAAAATATCAGTTAGTTGTATTTCAAGATTCAGGACACTTTTTACATGAAGACAGTCCAAAGAAAACTGCAATTACGTTAATTGACTTTTGGAAACGTAATGATAAAAAACAAGTTGTTATAAAGACTAACTGGGGCATGAAAAAGTAAAATAGGGGACTGAAAAAAATATATGACATTATTCAACGGTTAATTCTTCTATATCTTCTGTAATTCCCTTTTCTGATTGTTCAACAATTTCATCGATTTTCTTTGATGCCCATGTAAATCTTGGATTGATCATAAATGGTCTCAAGTCAAATCTATTGTCATCTGGGGAGTATTGCTCAGCGTGATAACTTGGTGTAATGACAGTCTGCTTATGTCTGTTGATAGCGTAGAAAAAGAAGAACTTTTTCACTTTGTCTGCAATCTGTCTTGGAGTTAATCTTGGGGTCCATTCATGATATAATTTTAAAAACATAGAATATGGGCCACATTTGTGAACCTTTCTTAATCTTCCAAAAACTGATAATTCCTCATAAGTCATTCCCATATCAACTTCATCTGACTGAACATAATCTTTTGTGATAGGTTCTAACTCTGCTGTTGGGGTAGCATCCAAAAACTCTCTCAAGATTGGCAATTCGAATTCAGTTTCTGCATATGCAATAAACCTCTTTAGATCTGTCTTCGAAATTCCACCAATTGGGTTAATATCAGCACTTGAACAGTCATATTTTGTCAGATAACCTCTTAAACATTCATCCACATTCGCACTTCCGAGAACTAACAGTCCACCAGTTTGTCTACCTCTGACCCATGGAAGCAACTGTGCAAACATATAAGCCAAAACCATACGCAATCTGGCTTGAATATTCTGCAGAGCCAAATTCTCAGTTTGTGATCCCCCAAATATTTTGAATATTGGACGTTTTCCTGTTGCCATTTCAAACACCTGTAAAACAGCTCCAACCAAAGTGTCCATATTGAAATCAACATGATAGGAGCCTATTTTACTGCTTAGCTCTTTAGCTCTTGATCTGGTTTCACTTGATGAATTTTCTGTACCCATGAAACTGGTATGGAAGATTCTTGAAGCAAAATCAGCGGGGTCCAGAGGTTTCCAGTTTGGCTCTTTGTTCAAGTCAACAGCAGCAACCTTAATTGCAGATTGAATAACACTTTCATTTCCATTTGCTGCCGCTTCTGCAACTAATCTACACATTGAGTGCACAATAACTGCAGTAGCACAAGAGTCAATACCACCACTTAGAGGTAAGAAAAATCCTGCACCATTGCATCTTCTAATGTAATCCCACAGCCAACAAGCTGGGCCAAGTGCAATTTCTTCTTCTGGTGAATGATAGAATATTTCTCTTGGTTTAGTTGGGGCGACCTTGATATTAAAGGTTAATCCCTGAGGCGATAATTCAATTGGAACAGATACACGCTTATATGGCTCATTGTGAGTTGCCTGTAACCCATGTGACATTGATGATCTGTAGCTACGCACATCTTCTAAGTCAACAATCGCAGTGACCACTTCGACATCATCTAGCGAGAATTGTTTCCCTTGTGCTACCACCTGCCCATTAACAACAATTAATGCACACCCATCATAATATAGTCTATCACCATCACACCCCTTTTGATTTGAATAAAGGTAGATTCCCCCACATTTGGTAGTTGCTTCTGTAATCAAGTTCATTCTTGTATTCAATTTTCTCAGCTCATGATGCGACCCTGAAGAGTTGGTGATGATCTCAACACCATCCAAAGCCATTCCAATATGTGGTGACTGAGGAGTAAACAATTCCTCACAAGTTTCTGCTCCAATGACGGTGTCTAAGGTGGAAATAACAGCATCACCGAAATCAACAGTAGTTTGGCCTGTGATTTTTTGAATCATTCTTGGTAATCTATACTCTTCAACGTATCTTGGACGACCCCAAGGGGTGAAGAATCTCATTTCTCTATAATTACCATCATTGGCTAGCCAGATTTTAGGTCTGATAAGCAAAATTTTCCCATCATAAGACAAAATACGGCAGTTATAACGAGCATTCTTATGCTGAACAGGCATTCCAATATCTAGCAAAATCCCATAAGTATCCTTGTTACTCAATATTGACGCGTACATCTCCCATGAATGCAGAAAGATATCTCCTTCCAAGAAATGGTCCAAACAACCATATCCAGTAATCTCTAGCTCAGGACCCACTCTTAGCGAAGCTCCTCTTTTCTTAGCTTCCAGAATACTCTCCACAATTCTGTCCCTGTTTCCTTCAAAGTCCAATGCCCATTGGTTCAAGTTACACGTTGCAACAGTAATTAAATGCCCCATATTTCTTAAATTCAGCTCAACACTCCATGAATCATAAAAAACATAGAAAAGTAAAAAAAAAAGCCTTTCGAATAGAAAAAAATAACTTCACTTCTTGTTTCAGAGCATCACCAAATGGCTGGAAAGAAGTCATACACGATTGTCATTAAGCTTGGAACCTCGTCCTTAGTGGATGAGAAAACCAGGGAGCCAAGAATAGCCACCATGTCGCTTATAGTGGAGACAGTAGTGAAGCTCAGAAGAGCTGGTCATAAAGTCGTTATTGTGTCTTCTGGAGGTATTGCCGTCGGTTTGAAAACCATGGGAGTTGACAAACGTCCGAAAAAGCTTTCAAAAGTGCAGGCTTTTGCTGCTATTGGACAGAGTAAGCTTATTGGCAGATGGGACGCACTATTTGGTCAATTGAATCAAAGAATAGCACAGATTTTACTTACAAGAAACGATATTGCAGATTGGACACAGTACAAGAATGCTGAGAACACTATGAATGAGCTACTCAACATGGGTGTCGTCCCTATTGTCAATGAAAACGACACGTTGTCTGTTGCAGAGATCAAATTTGGTGATAATGACACATTGTCAGCTATAACTGCAGCATTAATTCATGCCGACTATTTGATTCTGATGACTGATGTCGATTGTCTATACACAGAAAACCCAAGAAGTAACCCAGATGCTAAGCCAATTTTGGTTGTTGAAGATATGAGTGAGCTTAAAGTCGATACATCCAGTGCAGGAAGTGATGTCGGTACTGGAGGGATGACTACAAAGCTGATAGCGGCAGATTTGGCTACTGAAGCAGGTACAACAACTATCATTATGAAGAGTACTGCGCCAGAAAACATATGGAAAATTGTTGAACATATACAAAACACAGACGGCCAAGAGCAGCATATTGAAGATTTGGAGCATTTGAAATTGAACGATGTCCCATTACATACAAGATTCATTGGTAAAGATAGTCATGTCAAGAACAGGGAATTTTGGATGCTTCATGGGCTGAAACCTCATGGATCGGTTATCATTGACAAAGGAGCACACAATGCGTTGACAAGATCAGCTAAGGCTGGGTTGTTGCCAGTCGGAATTATTGGAGTTGAAGGTACTTTCCATGAAAGTGAATGTGTCACAATTAAAGTTGGTAGCAAACTCGACAATGGCGAACTGGACACAACTAAAGAACTGATTGAAATCGGCAGAGCAAGAGTTAATTACTCATCAGTAGAGATCAATAAAATAAAAGGTCTTCACTCTAAAGATATCGAGAAGGTTTTGGGATACGCAGACTCTGAGTACGTTGCACATAGAGATAATCTTGCATTTCCACCAAGCGTTTTGGAAGAAACTCAATCGAGATCTCATTTGAACTTGACTACATTAGCATGAGTATATAGAAAAACAATATAAAGCGTATAGATTATTTAACAAAAATGTGTAATGACTGTTTTGAATGCACATAAAAGGATTTGATATTTGGGTTGTCGAACGGTAGTGGAATTTCCAAAGGTTTTGCCTTGAAATTTGGGTTCAGGTTTTTAAGTATTATTGTCGAGGTGGTCGTATTCAATTCGAGTTCGTAATCCAGAGAGGTTTTGATTTGTGATTTCACCACAATCAGCAACTTAAATCCATTTGTATCCACTTTAGACATTGTTGTCTCATAATTGAGTGTCTCTTTCTCCTGCACTTTCACTTCTTGTGGTTTTGGTGAAACTCTCATCTCACTGATCTCTTCAATCAGTGGTTTTCTCTTACTGTTGCTGCTTACACCGTTGACATTAAATATGTCGATATTACTGGAGAACTCCTCCACTTGCTCATCGTCGAACCTTTTAGCTTGCAGAATAGACATTGGTTCATTATCCAGCTCTATCAATTTTTCCACGGTATTCTTCTTCAGATCGTCTTCAAGCACCATAATAGGCTGAACTTCACCCTTGCATCTCATCTTAGGAAGAGCAATATGATCTCTGGACAACTGAGTACCGGAACTGACCTCCACACTCTCCAAGCACCACTCAATCAATATCTGTCGTAGCTGTTCGTCCATTTGCACCCACGTCATGGCTTTTGGATGTATCACACAGTCAAACACTGCAGCCTCCATACCTTTCTTATCCACATCCAGCCTCTCTTTCCCCGTTATTATGGGTATCTCCCACTGGTTGTTCATCACCAACTGATATACCGTAGCTGGATCGAAATCCACTTCTGGCAACGGTACTTTATCATTGCTGCAGACATTGATAAACACTTTGCTGCCATTGGGTTCCACACGTGTCTTCACCACAAATGAAGGGTTCGGCAGTATCGTAACTTCCATTGTTGGTTTCTAATAACCAGAAAACACTAAAAAGATTAAAAATTTCATCTCATCACAAATTTATTTTTATTAGCATCAGTAAACATGTCACTAATTAGAGGAGACCAGCCGAACTACGGCACATATAGCGACAATGATTCTGATTCTTTCCAGTCCACACTTTCAGACGATGTTCCAAACAGGAAAGAAGAATTCAAAAGTCTTCTGAAGTCTTCGGTGCCTTTATCCTTCACATTCTTTTTTGAGTATCTGCTTGCAGTGAATTCTTTGTTCATATTGGGCCATTTGGGAAGCGAGCAGCTAGCAGCGGCGTCACTGGCCATTATGACTTTTGATATCACGGGGATGGCAGTATATGAAGGTATGTCTACATGTCTAGACACGTTTTGTTCCCAGGCATATGGTGCAAAGAAATACTATAAAGTCGGACTGTACTTTCAGCGAGGCACATTGATGATTATGACATTGTCGGTACCCATACTGATAACATGGTGGTTTTCCAAAAGATTATTGTCATTTATAATCCCAGAAGTCCAGTTACTAGACTCCACGCAGTTATATCTAAGGATTCTCTGTCTGGGAGCTCCAGCACTGATTCTTTTTGAAACTGGGAAACGATTCTTGCAGTCACAGAAGATATTTCATGCAGCAACGTACATTTTGATGATAGCTTTACCAGTGAACGTTGCATTGAATTATTTTTTGATCAGTAAGTATGGATTTGTTGGTGCACCTGTTGCCATTGTCATTACATATTGGATTATGGCTTGCCTAATTGTTTTGTATATCATTTTTATTGATGGTAACAAATGTTGGGGAGGATTTTCCAAGAGAGCTTTAAAAAGATGGAGACCAATGTTTGGGTTAGCACTACCAGGACTGATCATGATTGAAGCAGAGTATTTGTCGTTTGAAATTTTAACCATTGCATCAAGTTACTTTGGTACAAACTCACTAGCAGCGCAGTCCATTATTTCTAATATCGGTTCATTACTATATCAAGTTCCATTTGCTGTATCATCAGTCATTTCAACCAGATTGGCAATATATATTGGAGGTGGTTTAAAGAAATCATCAAAGGCATTAGTGCAGTTGTCATTTCTAATTTCAGCATTGTTGGCATTATTAGACTTTTCAGTCATCTTTTCATTTAGATATGAATTAACAGCATTATTCACATCAGATCCAGCAATCACTGAAATCGCAGTGCGCGCAATGCCTATTTTAGCAATCAATCAGTTTGCAGATACTTTCAATATCATCGCTGCGTCAATATTGCGATCTCAGGGTCGTCAAGCAATTGGATCTTACTTGAATATGATTTCATACTGTGTAATTGCTATGCCATTATCATTTTATTTAGCATTCAAACAACAACTCGAAATTGATGGTTTATGGATAGGATTAGGTGTTGGGATAATAGTATTAGGAATATCTGAAAGTTATTGTATTCTTAATTCAAATTGGAGAGAGATTTTGAAAGATGCAAGTACCAGAGATGAAGACGAATACGAATACGTTATTGATGATACAAGTACAGACGTTTCAAGTATGATTTCTTCTTTTTCTCAAGAGTATTGAAAGATATATTACATTTATAATACTATGAACAATTGGTTAATCAACCGAAAATTTGAATGTCATCATTTTGTAGATCTTCATCATCACTGTTATTGTCACCTTCTAGTTCTGATTCAGATTCATTGAAGTCAACTTTTCTTCCTAATAAACCAGCGAAAAACTCATCAATTTGTTCATCATTCCATTTAAATTTACCATTTGGTGCTTCATAATTCTGGATTGGATCTTGGACAGAATAGTTTAATTTACGACCTTTTGTCGCTTTTGTATCAACGTTCTTCTTTATCTTAGTTCTTGTGAGTTGTATGGTTAATCCATTGACAGGATTCGAGTCTGACATTTTTTTATCAATTAAGTCATTTAATAACACTTTGTAGAAATCCTCATCATCAAAAATGTTTTCATTCTCATTAATGGATCTATCTCTTTTGCTTGGATGTTGGTATTCATCATCATTCTTTGATTCATTTGACTCTTCAACATACCCTAATGGAGTGACATTTCTTCTATTCAGTCTAGTTCTTTTTATTAGTCTGTCCATGTCTAACAAGTTTGCTTCAACTTGCTGAGCAGCACTTTGATTAATGGCTTTGAATTTGGTGGAGTTTAGCGCACTTGCACCAGATGCTGACTGGACTTTGTGAGACCATTTGGTTAAGACTGAGTTTTTAAAGCTTGAAAGTGATTCATCCAGTTGGTTTGTTTCTTTCAAGTACTGTGATAATGATCTCTTCTTAGATTTATTGAAAGTTAATGGGGTTTTTGTGATTTTATTGTTGTTTGATAAGGTTGTTCTCAATGATATTATATCATTCAATAAAGTATGCAATGACGATTCTATTTTTTTCAAGTTAGCTTCTGATTTTGATTCCTGAAACTCTTCAAAGCTTTCGTTGTTTAATGGTAGCAAATTTGAATTAAGAACAGCTTTTTGGAACTTGATTCTTGAGTCCAAGATTGAGTCAAAAAACGATTGTTGTTTAATGACGGCATAGCCCTTTAAAGCGTCTAGCTGTGTACTTGTTGATATTCTGCTGACGATATTCTTTCTTTCAGCAGCCATCAATTCTTTCAGTTTGGCTCTTTTGTCAACAACTTGTTCCTCGTCAGTCTCTGGTTCAGATTCCTCATTTTCATCCTCATCTTCTGAGTCTGTCTTCAATGATACTCCACTATCACTTTCCTCAGCATCCAATTCTCCCTCAACTTCACTTCCGCTTGCTTCGGATTCATCATCATCAGCACTAGCACTTTCTTCATCTTCGCCATCCTCTAAGTCTTCCTCTTCATCGCTGGTTTCACTGTCGCTGCCGTAGATATCTTTTCTGCTGCTAGGAATACCAGTATACTTTTTGTCCTTAATGACAATACCATTATCTCTCAGTTTACTCTTGCCAACTTTCACGTAATGCTTGGTTTGTTCTTCTTCATCACTACCATCATCGCTGCCACTTTCTTCATCTTCCTCTCTATAGTCAAATACTCCACGCTCTGAATCTTCAATATCCAAGTCAGCGTTAACCGGTTTACTCAACTCAGCAATTTGCTCTGCCAAACTCTTCTTAGCCATTCTTCGGGTGTTAAATTTGTACAGTTGGTCTAATACAGAAGCTAATATATATATATATATAAAAATATATTTTTCAAAAATTTTTTTTTGCATCGCTTACATCACACATTACAAACAAATTTTTTCATTACAGTCAATGATCAAACTAAACTAATTTACAAATTGTCTTTTCCAAGTGCCTAAATGACCATCCAAACACACCCACCAACCAGAGCTGCAAGCACAAAAGCTGTGATGACTCCACTTCCAGCTTTGTCTTTTCCTGTAATCTTGATGTTGTATTCGCTGATGGCTTGAGATCCGTTGACGTTTGAGCCTAAACTTGCGTCACCAACTGATGAACCACCAGTCTCATTTGTGTAAGGTGGAGGTCTGTCCAAAACTAGCAAGTTTTGGATGACTTCAAGAGCACACATTTGTTCTCCTAAACCATACATCGCATCACAGTAGCCTAGTTGCCAGTTCAATCCACAAGTGTGGCCATCTGTACCACCGGTACAAGATTTGGCTGCTCCTTGTGCAGATGCTTGAAGTAGTTTCATAGCATCGTCAGTTAAACTTGGAACTAACTTAGCCACCTGACCTAATGATCTTGAAAACAGTGATTTGAATGAACGCTGATCAGTTGTACATTTGTTACTTGGTTGACAAGTCTTTTCGTACATGATGTCATCTATGAAGAAGATTTGGGATCCTTCAAACAGGTCATGGGTTCTCTGTAACCAGGTTGCATCACCTGTGGCATTGTAAATATAGGCACAACCAGACATCAGAACAGCATAATTATAAGTCCATTCATTAATGTTCACCACACTGCAGTTGTTTGACACTCCAGCCCCATCGTAAACAGAAGTAGAAGCGCTGTTGTCCACAACAAAGTTAACAGCTTGTAACCATTCGTAGGCCTTATTTGCATGTTCAAAATATGTCTCGTTACCAGTATATCTTCCTATTCTTGCAGCCATGGTCATCATACAAGCTGTGGAAATGGTGTTTTTGTAGTCATAACCTGAGTTCCAGGTAAAGATTTGCCATCTAAGACCACCACCACAAGTACCCGCGTCCCATCTAGCCCACATTGTATTAAAAATAGCTTGTGACATAGCTAACCAACCTGGAATGTCACCAGTTGGATTAGTAAAGTTTCTCTCTGCTGCTTCGATAATTGTCAACCCCCACACACCTTGATCATCATTACCTTCAGTTGTACTTTGGTTGGCAGGAATATAATCGTTGCCTGAACCTCTCTGACTGATCAGCGCATCGTAAATCAGCTCTTCATATGTTGTATTCTGACAAAAGTACCAAAAGTCCAAGATACCACCAAACGCTTCACCAGCTTCCCACCAATAATATGGACTCTGAAACATTCCAACTGTACCTCCATATCTTGTACCCTCATAATAATCAAGCATACCATCAACAATCAAACTCGCTGCCGAACAGATCGAGTCCTTGTCATTGATATCCAAGTCAATACCGCGTGCGCACTGCACAAGCAGCACAAAGGGTACCAGCATATACCCAAACTTCATCTTGTTTTGTTTTGATTGAATATTATTAGAACTGAATTTATTATCGCTAAATTTATTTTCGTGATGTTGCTGTTTTGGGAATTTCAACATAAAGCTTTTACAAAAAATCACTGAAATATGCTAGAATTGAACCAAATGAAGAGCTTTTTGATTCTGTTAAGCTAATACACAGTGCCTGAGTTAGTCGTAGAACTACAAAACATTTCGAAAACTAATTTCAAGCCCCCTTGCCACAGCCAATATATTGATATAATCTATTTTTGGATTGTGCCAATACTTACGTAGTGTATTTCCCACTATATTCTCAAATTACTCAGGCTTGACGTTATGGAGTCTTGCTTTTTTGACTGCTTCTTTCTTCTTAATGCCAGTTTGTTTGTGGATGTGCTATCAACTGCCTCTTTCAGTTTGTGCGCTTCTTCGTTCTTCTTCACCAATCTTCTGCCTGCTTCAATTTCGTAGTTATCTAGAAAATCATCAAGCAGACTCTCGAAATCTTCTCTTTCGTTTTCCATGTTGAATGGCTTATATTCTTCTTCTTCTTCTTCTTCTTCGTCCTCCTCAAAGTCCTTCAGTACCTTCTCGAACTTGTCGTCAATAAATGTTAAACCTTCATTTCTGAAGAGTGCAGAGCTCGACATTGAGAAGTTGGAGGTGTCTGACATGGCACCTTTTTTGTAACGGTCTTTACGCTTGGAACCTTTTTTGCCCGACTTGGTGGTGGCTGTGTCATTAAAACTTGGTAGATCAGGTACAACGTCTTCTTCTTCTTCATCAAACTCATCATCACTATCCCAGTCATTTTTCTTGTTCTTGCTCATCGCTTTGTACTGTCTGTATCCAGCTTCCCAGCCTTCATCGCCCTCCTGTGCAAAATGCTCGGTGTCGTATTGGGCCATCTCGTCGGCATAATTGTCCAAATCCCATTCATCGAATTGTTCTTCAAAATCTTCTTCATCAATTTGCTCTCCAGACTCAAGCAGATTTTCAAAGATAGCGTCATCCTCTTCAACATACGCCTCGTCTTCCAGAGCCTCTAAAACCTCTCTCAGTGCCGGGTTCATGTCTGGCTTGAATCCCGCAATTTCATCAGGCAAATTTTGCTGGTCTTGGTATGTCAATTTCTTCAGATTCTTTGATCCAAATGCGTCTTCCGGCAACTCCACTTCGGCATCCTCTTTGAAGATAATTCCAGCACTCATTTTGTCAGGTTTGGCTGATTTGTTAGCGACATAAACACCTTCTCCAGTTCCCATCGGCTTCAAATGCTGCATATAATCATACTTCGAGTCATCAAATGTGATACCGTACAAAGCTGCCTCACCCTCGTTATTACGCATATTCTTTAGCTCATCTCCCAGCTCCTGCTCCAACTGCGTCTTGGTTTTGACTTTCCTGTTTCTGGTTTTATTCAAATTCAGATTCTCAACCTCCATCAGCACGTTCTCCGGTGCCTCTTCATCATGGAACAAAGGGTCTTCGTGCGCTCTATGGACCAACTTATATGTTTTATCCTTCTTCTTATCAACCCACTTCTTAGACATCCTGTATTGCTACTCTTCCAGTGTTAACTCAAAATAATTTTTTTTTTCAGCTCATCGCATTAAGAATATTTTTATCTTACGTAATCGCAGTTTGGAAAATCTCTTTTAGCAATTATTTCGTATTGGAGAATAAAACAGTTCGCTTAGATATTTTTTACTGCTTATTGTTTTACCATTACTAGCGAGTTTGGCTTGTCAAGTTGATGGAAAGAGACTCTAAGGTGTGTGCAACTGCTGTGGAGTAAATAGGGAAAAAAGCAAGTTGTGACCATAATGGCAGGATCAGGTTCCACAGTTCAGAACGGTGACACATCAGCGCGAAGAACAACAAGAGCTTCGTTCTCACAAGCTGCTGATGATGTGCCAATCCTACAAGAGACGGTGATTAATGCCGGGAATCTGAGGTCGTCGTTCAGCTCTCCAGTGAGAAACGTTGAGGGAAACCTCATGTCCACAAGTCCGTACAGATCTGGCACACCAGATGTGTTTTCTAAAAACTCGCCACAGTCGTCATCCATCGAAATAAATGTGCACAACCCGGATGCAAACACTGTTGAGGTGGTGGGACGTCACTTGATTGGCGACAATCCTGCATCGGTCCTGGATAACGATGATTCGTTGAAACTACAAGGTGGTGATATAAGTCGAGAAGTTTATAACTGGCAGAGAGAGCATGCTAAGGAATCTATCAAAAGAAGAAGATCACAGTCTTTTAGTGGGAGATCATCCATTGAGCCCTTGGTTAACGAGGGTGAGCTGCATGTGCACGATATCAGAATTCCTGGTGGATTCAGAAGAAGTTTTATACATCACAAAAATGCACATGCCAAAATCAACCAGCAACCACCAACCTTCTTCACCAAGAACTTTATTGAATTTCTGACGCTTTATGGCCATTTTGCAGGTGAAGAATTAGATGAGGACGAAGAGGAAGGACAGGAACAGGAGTCAAATGAAAACGTTGATGAAGAGTCATTACTACTCAACGAAGAAAGACACACGCATAAGGCATCGTCTTTCAAAGCCACTTTGCTGCTACTAAAGGCCTTTGTCGGAACTGGAGTTTTATTCTTACCAAAAGGTTTCAGTAATGGCGGTTGGTTATTTGCTTCAATTGCATTATTACTAATTTCACTTCTCTCCTACTGGTGCTTTATGTTACTAATAAAGGTCAGAACAACTGTCAATTTAAACTCATATGGTGACATTGGTGGCAAGCTATATGGTGACAAAATGAGATTGAGTATTTTGTTCTCAATTGTTATTTCACAAATAGGTTTTGCTGCTGCGTATATTGTTTTCACTGCAACAAATTTACAAGCATTCACAAATTCCATATTGAACTCCAAAATTGGAATTGAGTTTTTCATATTCATTCAGTTGATCGTTTATCTGCCCTTATCTTTAACCAGAAGTATTTCAAAACTATCAAGCACTGCGTTAATAGCTGATTTATTCATCTTGTTGGGTTTGATTTACATCTATTACTATTGCAGTTTTGTTTTAATCAAGAATGGTATTTCGGATGTTAAAACTTTCAACAATGACTGGACTCTATTTATTGGAACAGCAATATTTACTTATGAAGGTATTGGATTAATTATCCCAATTCAAGAATCGATGGCTAAGCCATCACAGTTTCCTAAAATTTTGTTTTGGGTTTTACTGGGAGCCACTATTGTATTTATAAGTATTGGAGGATTGGGTTATTGGACCTTTGGAACAAAGACGGAGACAGTTATTCTATTGAATTTCTCAAACAATATCTTTGTTTCAATTGTTCAGTTTTTATATTCAATTGCAATTTTACTATCAACACCAATTCAACTATTCCCAGCTATCAAAATCTTAGAAAACTGGACATTCAAAAAATCTGGTAAATTCAATGTATTTATCAAGTGGAAAAAGAACTTCTTTAGAGTCTTGATTGTTTTATTAACAGTAATGATTTCATGGGGTGGAGCGAATGATTTGGATAAATTTGTCGCATTGGTTGGAAGTCTTGCATGTGTTCCATTGATTTACATTTATCCACCAATTTTGCATTATAAAATTACAAGTAACAACTTTTCAAAATATACTGACATGGCTATCTGTTTATTAGGATTTGTCATGTTAGTTTATACATCTAGTGAAACAATTTTGAACTGGTTTTCATAATTATAAATGCCAGTCTATTGGTTTCAAATCATTTGAGAGTAACCACTCATTACATTTTTTGAAGTGCTGACATTCAAAGAAACCTCTTCTTGCGCTTAAAGGTGAGGGATGAACACTCGTCAATATCAATAGGTTATTACTCTCTTTAATCTTCAAATTTGTAATACGCTTCTGTGCTGGTGATCCCCATAGTAAAAAAACTAGCTTTTGTTGTTTTCCTGCGCTCTGCTGGTACACAGTTTTGATTACAGCTTCAGTGAAGGACTCCCAACCTTTTTTAGCATGGGAATTTGCTTCATGAGCTTTGACTGTTAAACACGCATTCAGTAATAACACACCTTGTTGTGCCCATTTGGTTAGATCTCCAGTCTTTGGTATCACAAAGTCCTTGTAGTCAATTTTCAAGCATTTGTAGATATTTTTCAATGATGGTGGTGGTGGAGTTGGTGACTTGACAGAAAATGCTAAACCGTGTGCTTGGTTAAAGTTATGATAAGGGTCTTGACCCAAAATCAACACTTTAACCTCATCGAGTGGTGTTAGTCGGGACCATGAATATATGTCTTGCTGCGGTGGGAAGATTGTAACCTTCTTGTCGTATTGCAGTTGCAAAAACTTTTTCAGTTCTATGAAATATGGTTTGGTAAACTCCTCAGCTAACGCCTCAAACCAGGAGTCTTCCATGGTTTTTATTTCGAGATCCAGCAGTTTCTTCTGTTCGTCGCTCAAACGCGCTTTGAACTCTGTCTTGAATGTAGATAATGGCTGTATCTCATCTTGTTCAGTTTTGGGCGTCGGCTTTATTTTACCAAAGAAGTCTGTAATCTTTCTGGACTTTTTCACCTCTTTCTCCACCGACTCAGTCAGTTTGTGCTTTATAGTGGTGGTCATGTTGGTGTTTCTGATAGTGGCACTGCTGAAATAGCGGTAATTCCTCAAACAGGTGAAAGTTACTGATAATTTGTTTTGGATTTCACAATTCACTCGCCACATATGCTTTGCCACTTCTGCAACTTTATTTCAATTTCACCCAAAGGAGGTTGAATGATAACACCTCAGGTGGTTTAAGGTATTTGCAATGCTCAGGTTGCTCTGCTTTATGCTAATTCAGTGAGTTGACGCAAAAATATGTTGTGAAAATCACTTTTTTCCCATCAAGACGCTAATTTCCAGGTATTTTAAAAAGAAGATTAAAGAACTAAATTTTTGTTTTACATATCAATATCTTTCAAGAATTTATCAATGTCGTCTGCAAACAACACAGACAATTCGGCGCCATCTTCACCAACCAAGCAGAATGCCACTTTAAAACATAAATCATCGCGGATTTTAGGGCCTCCAGCAACCACTAATGCTGAAAGTGTCTCAGATAACAGTAATAGCAAGAATAATAACGATAGTGACCATATGAGGAAACCTAGCAGCTCCGAATCGTGGTCGCTGTGGCCAGGGAAGAAGAGCTCGGCTGTGGACTTGAAGCAATCGCCCCAGCAAACGAGGTCAGCCGGATCTTCGATTCATTCCAGAGAAGGAGCTGGCTCTACTGGTTATGAGGACAACGATACACACGTGAATGCCAATGATAAACAGTTGAGTGGCAATGACACGCCAGGTGACGATAAAAAGAATGATCAAGAAGGATTGAGATGGTGGCAAAGAAGATCCTCCAGGGTTTCAATTAGCATTCCTGCCGTTGAAGAGCAAGTTCTCGATAATGATATACAAAATGGGACTCCAAAAGCTATTCTGGAGGAGCACAATGGTAAGGCTGTGAAGACTTCAAGAGAAAGTTCGTGGGCGTTTTGGAGAAATTCAAGTAACGGGACAACCAATTTGAAACCGTTGTCAAATGTCGTGTTGAACACGAACTACGAGTCTCAGGAGGCTGTACTGTATGAAGCAGAGGACTCTTCCAAGAAGGTTACCGGGTCACATAGATCGTCAATTGAAAAACCAAATATGGTTGTTCCTAGTTTTGAAGAATCATTGCCGATGCTCTCAACCAAGACCAATTTGTTTTCGAATGTCAACAGACTGATCCGCCATCTTGGATTCCATACGCAAGAGCCTGCCCATTTATATAGAACAGAGAAGATTAACAAAACTGATATAAAGAAGATTTTGATTATTGGAGTTCATGGGTTCTTCCCGATGAAGATGTTGAGAAGTATTATTGGTGAGCCTACAGGAACGTCAATCAAGTTTGCCAATGAAGCTGAGCAGGCCATACTGGCGTGGGTGCAATCCCAGCAGATGAATGTCTCAATTCAGAAAATAGCCCTGGAAAAAGAAGGTAAAATATTCGATAGAGTTGAGTTTTTCTACCAGGTTATGAAGAAGTGGTGTAAAGAATTGAGCAATTCTGATTACATTTATTTTGCAGCCCACTCGCAGGGGTGTCCTGTTACAATCTTACTGTTGTCAAGACTAATTGAGGACGGGATCATCAATCCTACGAATAAGAGAATATCAATACTGGCAATGGCAGGCATCAACATTGGCCCGTATTACGGGATTGACCAGAACTTGGTTGTTAGGGCACTGTCCACGATTGAGAACGACTCGATGATGGAGCTGTTTCAGTTTCAAAAGTTTGACTCAATTCATTCCAAAGAACTGATGCAGAGTCTCGACAACATTTTAAACCACAATGTGAAAGTGACATTTGTTGGGTCGATCGATGACCAGCTGGTTCCGCTGTACTCGTCGATCTGCTGCCACATCAAGCATCCCAACATATTTAGGGCCACGTATATCGACGGCAGATCCAACACGCCGACTTTTGTGTCAACGATTGTCGCGATAGCCAACCACCTCAACAACATAGGACTAGATGACCACGGGGTCATCAAGGAGATCAGTGCGCCACTGAGTGGTCCGCTGACGGGCGGTGGGCACTCGAGAATCTACAATGACGAGCAAGTGTACCGGCTGGCAATCCAGTTCTCACTGTATTCAACCGACCTGCCAGTGCCCACGCCATTGCAAGTAGAACCGTTTGACATCAGCAAGCTGAACTCGAACCCGTACCACCTGCCGTGGTGCATGCGCGGGCTGCTGTTCGATACCAAACATCACATCTTTCACGGCGAAGATCAAATTTTGACACTTTTCGAGCAGTTTGAACAATGGGACCCTCAATCCAAGCAGCTCAAAGACATGAAATACCGCCTGAACGGGATGAAATCCAAGCTATAGAGCACCCACTGCACACTGCAAACTCCTCAAATAAATCTCCTCGATCCACTCGCCTTTTGCCTCATCCCGTAGCTATTTGTCAGCTAAACGACAATTTTCTACAAATTTTTATGTCAAAACATCAACAAAAAAATACATAAAAACTAAAACCAAAAAAAACTTTTGTCGATTTTTATTTTAAAGGGATAAAAATAATACTGGTTATTTAAAAGTTAACCAAGTTGTAAAACTGAATTTAGTTATATTGGGAAGGATACATAACTAGCCATAACTGTTTTGATTGATTCAAAGTTGCAAATTCACTAAACAATTGTTGAATTATTTCAATCCAGTGACAGTTACAGAACGTTCTAGCCATTTTACTTGATTCAAGCACTTTAGTTAAAGCAAACAGTGAAAAGACATGGGGAATTCGTCATCCAAGCACAAGGATTCGCTAAAGAGCTACCCGTCGTTTCAGCGGAGCGATACGCAGACGTCACAGAAGTCCACACGATCCTCGAGATCCAGGAGGTCCCTTTCCAGAGACTCAGACACATCTTCGTTTAAGACCGCCACAGACTCCCCTGTATCCACCACACCCATCATACACTCCAGGAAGAACTCCATGAACACGTACACGGCGACGGAGGGCACCCCAGTCCCGGGGCCTAATGGCAGCAACCTTCCTACGCTGAATATTTCATCGCCAGAAGGTGGCTACATGAACATGCAGTTGCCGCCTTCAATGGCCCAAGTCGAACCCAGACAGCCAATTTTGCGCAACAACAGTGACGCACTAGAAGACCTGCTGCAGTCACAGCTCGAGATATCTCCAAGGGATGAACAGGCCCAAGCAGTACACAGCGAAGCTGACTCCAGCATACATAACGATAACGAGCTGCGCTCAGTTAAAGCCCCAGGAGATGCGGCACACTCAGAAGACATACCCAAGACACCATTGCATAAGAATTCCTTCTCAAACTACTCCACCCCGTTCCAGTCGCCAATATTTGGTTCCTCCGCATTGCATTCCAACTCCAATCAGTCCCAGTTAGCGCCAAATGCCGACTCCATCGACCTGGAAGAACTGATCCAAAGACTGCTGGATGCCGGCTACTCTTCAAAGAAGGGAAAGAAGTTTTGTTTGGACAATAACGAAATCTCCCTGATCTGTACAAAGGCCAGGGAAATTTTCCTATCACAGCCAACGTTGCTGGAACTATCACCTCCAGTGAAGATCGTGGGTGACGTCCATGGACAGTACGGCGATCTCATAAGAATGTTCACCAAGTGTGGGTTCCCACCAGCTGCAAACTACTTGTTTCTGGGTGACTACGTTGATCGTGGTAAGCAATCATTAGAAACAATTTTGCTTCTGTTATGTTATAAGATCAAATACCCAGAAAACTTCTTCCTGCTAAGAGGTAACCATGAATGTGCCAACGTCACCAGAGTGTATGGCTTCTACGATGAATGTAAGCGTCGTTGCAATATCAAAACCTGGAGAACGTTCATCGATACTTTCAACACATTGCCGTTAGCTGCAATTGTTGCAGGGAAAATCTTCTGTGTTCATGGAGGACTATCGCCAGTGCTCAACTCAATGGACGAGATTAGAAACGTCAATAGACCAACTGATGTTCCAGATTTTGGACTAATTAATGATTTACTGTGGTCGGATCCCTCTGATGCGATTAATGAGTGGGAAGATAACGAGCGTGGGGTTAGTTACTGTTTCAACAAAGTGGCAATAAACAAATTCCTTGCAAGGTTTGGCTTTGACTTGGTTTGTCGTGCGCATATGGTGGTTGAAGACGGTTACGAGTTTTTCAATGACCGGTCCTTGGTAACAGTGTTCAGTGCACCCAACTACTGTGGGGAGTTCGATAACTGGGGTGCAGTCATGAGTGTTAGCGAAGAGCTATTGTGTAGCTTTGAGCTACTGGATCCGTTGGACTCTGCTGCCTTGAAGCAGGTTATGAAAAAAGGTAAACAAGAAAGAAGAATTGCTAATCTGGCAAGCAAAGCAGCCGGGGGCAGTAACCATGGAAGCTTCTCTATATCAAATAACACTGATTGATTTCAATTTGCATTATACCCTATATATAGTATTATATAGTATAGCTATCCAACTTAATTTTGATTTTCCACATCTTGATCATAAAGTATCCTATTTACATCGCTTATTCGTAGATCAAGCACTCCATTACTCTCTTTCCAGCCAAAGGTTTCCCAGTCTTTTTCAATAAACTGGTCCTGGTCAACAAGTGTTACCAAGTCGTTCAGTTTAGGCGTTTCATGTTCCCAGAACCAGAACGGCAACGATACATAGATAAATAACATCACCATCAGCAGCGTGCAGTTCAATGCCAAAAACCACCATCTTGACGGATAATAGTAAATTCCAATCAAGTTCAAGTAGTACTTGTCAGTTAGCCCCCAGAACAAGAACAATGTTTCGCTTATAGTTATCAGCCACCATATCCCATACCCGTAGTACTCTGTAAGCGGCGTCACCTGTGACGATATCGTCACATCCGACTCTCTAGCAAATATGTCACTTAGTGAGTAGTATTTATCAATATTTATGTCCTGTTTTGAGTTTCTCTGAAAGATGTCCTCATATTCCAGTATCTGCCTATTGTTCTTTTTGTGCAGAGTTTGTAGGTTCGATGTAGAAAGCGACGGCTGTAGGTGCTTTGATATATTTTGCATTGGCTGTTGGAACTGTGAGCTAAATAAAAATTCCTACATTCATCACCGAATTATTATTACATAATCTAAGCTATACAGGAATTTGAGGCCCATCGCCTTTAGGCGACTGTTTGGCCTTAGTCTCAGAATCTTTCGCTTTAGGCTCAGACTCATTAGCTTTAGGCCCAGACACTCTGGACTCTTTAGGCTGTTTGGACTCAGACTCTTTAGGCTGTTTGGACTTAGACTCTTTAGGCTGTTTGGACTCAGACTCTTCAGGTGCCTCCTTGTGGTCAAAGCGAACGCTCAGGTTGCCCCTTCTTCTAGAGCCGCGGCCTCCACGGCCCGTGCCACCTCTCTTCTTGCCTGGCTTGTCCGATTCTGCAGGTTTGTTCACGTCCCCATCACCTGATGCTGGCACGTCTTTTCTTGCTCCCTTTTCGGCAGCAGCCTCGTCAGGTTTGGTATCTTTCCTCTTCTTGCTTGGCTCACCAGTTTCCTGGCTTTTATCATTGGATTCAGGTTCGGCTCCACTGTTGGATTGAGATGAACCTCTGTCAGAGGATCCAGTTGACTCTGAAGTGTCTGTTTCATTTTGACTCTTGGACTTGCGCTTTGATTTCCGTTTCTTGCTCTTTTTACCCTTCGTATTAGAAGTTGGTCCAGGGGTTGAGGTTTCTGTAGTGGAAGAGTCCTCCTTGGATTTCGACTTTCCCCGTCTTGATCCAGATTTGGAACTCTTTGATTTTCTCTTCCCAGATTTACCTTCATCATCCTTAGCCCCATCCACTGGTTGGTTTTCTTTCTCTACAATGTGGCTTTTTGGTTCAGCAGATTCCTTTCTCTGTAAAATAGTTTTCTTTTGATCCTTCACTGGTTCAGCTTTATCCGGGTTGTTGTCATCTGGTGCTGAAACGGCCGACTTCGAGCTACCCCACACACTTGGAGCCACCGGTGCCGGTCTCATAGATGGCTTAGTTGTGTCAGAAGCATTCCCGTTACTAGTAGGCTTTCTAGAAGAGTTTGATTTATGTTTCTGTGTTGTATTTTTTTCGTCCTCTTTGAAACCTAAAGTTCTAAATGTGGTTTTGTTGATAGCTAGGTTACTCAAAGCTTTCTCTAGTTCCAGTTCCTTTGATAACGTATCAACAGGTTTGGCATTGCCAAATGGGTTTGATTTTGGCTTTGGTTTGACAATTGGAGCAGGAGCTTGCGTGTTTACCAAAGGAGATCCCACTGGTTTTGAAGCTGTTCTAATGTGTGTGATGACTTCTGGGTCATAGTTCTCGCTCAGCTTTTGATTGAAGTCATTGTACAACCGGAAATCTTCAAAATTACCTGGGAAGAATTGCAATTTGGAACGAAGTGAACCATATTTCACATCCCATTTCAGAACCTTCTCCATATTCATTGCGGATTCCAGCTCTACAAACGCACATTTTCTCTTTGGGTCAATGAGTTCTTCTGGTGGTACATTTTTGGAAAATAATGGATCTTCTTTCAACTCCCAGAATACTTTCACTTTCTTGAATCTCATAAATCTGGACTCAAACAAGTCTCTGATAATGTGCAAAGTTGTGTCTCCTGGCAAGTTTGTAATCTTGACTATAAATGGAGGTTGATGGCCTCCGACATGATTGAAATTACTGTTACTAAAGTAACTACTTGAATTCGATTGATATCTCAGGTGATTATCCGGTTTTCTGTTTAAAATAGGCACACTGATCGAATTAAAATCAATATCGTCATCTGCCCAATTACCTAGACCTGTATAATGAGGTTAATGGCTGAATCTCGTTGGTTTCAAAAAAAAATGAATGACACTTACTTTCATCACTATAAAATTCCTGTAAACTAAGTTTTTTCTTTGTACCTTTTCACCCTGATGTTAGCACAGGCTTGCCAATTGATCTGAAGCTCCACTCACTCATTAAATACCACTTGATTAAAACCCTTTTCAATGTTGTTTTAAAGCAATTTTTTCGATTTTATGTTTACCTGATAAACTTCCAATTTTAAAAGTTTTGAGTTGAGTGTTTTATCATAACGTTGCTGTTTTGGGAAATAAAAATGTACACCTGGTTGGTCTGGTGTTCTGATTATTTAGGTTTGATATAATTGAAGTCAAATTGGGTGTGACAGAGGAGCAGCATGAATAGATGGATTTAACCGATCTGTATAAAGGTTACAACACGGTATTCAGTCAACATGGTGAAATTAATTGACACAACATATTGAAAATTAGTTATAACGTGCCATCAAACATTGAAAACCGCAACTTGGTTTCCACAAGGTACTAGTATAGCAGTAGGCAGAGTCACAAGGTTGCGCATGCAGAATTTCACCTTACTTTATGACCAAAAACGGATGTTTCCTGCATCTCGCAAAATTTAAAAGACGCGTCTTAGTATTTTCGTGTCGTACCTTTGACATAAAGAAAAAATATATTGAAATATCAATCGATTCAAGTAATTCAGTAATTGTATCGAACTGGATTGAGTCTACCAGTACCAGTTTGAGATGAACCTGTTTAGAAGAAAATCAGAAACCCCTGAGCCAGTTGAAGATTTGACATTATTAGACTCGCCTACTCTGCTCAATGTACCATTTATCAATACGAATCCCAAAAACAATTCGCACAATTCGTTTGTCCATGGCTTGAAGCAGATGTCTTACGAAAACAATCACGGCAGCAAGAGCGACAGTTTTGCAAACAAGAGATTGGATATAGTGAAAGCTGGTATTAAAGGTGAACAAGAGAGAAATGCAATGCTTGAACAACAGGTCCAGATGTTAACGATTGAAGCCACCAGGGCGATTGATCAGCTGAACGAGCTGCACGAGCAAAACGAGATGCTTAAGAAGGAGAACGAGACTCTGAAGAAGCAGAGATTCTCAATGTCAACCATCAACTCGCTGTTCAGCGGCCACAATAAATCCAATATAAAGAATTCCATCTCCACCAGTTCCGAGTCCACGATCGACTCCACTACAGACTTTTCGTTCATGATGTCCCATCACAGAAACAACTCCTTGGGCTCAGTGAGTGAACCTCTGGAAACCAAGAAGGACGCGACAATCCAACAATTAAAGTCGCAAATTAGCGAGATGGAAAAAGAACTGCAACAACTAAGCAAGTCAGAGAGCTCACTCAAGTACAAATTGAACAAGCTACGAGCCCAGAACCACACCGAGAAGGAGTTCCTCAACAACCGGATCAAGCAGCTGGTGCAGCAACTGCAAGAGAAGAACCAGAAATCGCTACAGCTAATGGACAGAATCCAGGACTTTAACTCCAGCTTTTACCAGATCAAGGAGTCCCGCTCCATGGTGAACCTCTAATTCGCCACACCACCAGACATTCCGAAATTTATGACTTTGTAACGACAAAACACCACTCTTTGTAGGTTATCTCTTTGCATGTGACACTACGAAATTAACTAATCTAAAAAATCTATTGGGAAGGGAAATTTTTCATATCTCACAGGAAATTTTTTGGTTAAATTTGTAATTTTTTCGCTCTTAGATAGTGAAAAACCAGGTGTTTTTGATTGGTGACTGGGGCAATGGAACAACAACGGAACAACACGCAGAAGCTGGAAACGTACAAGAGAAAGAGATGGACGCTTGGACTGCTCATTCTCTCGGTGGTGATGTTTTCCTGGGTTACTTCTTCCTTTATTACAAATAACATTTTCGAAAACAATCTTTATAGAAAGCCATTTTTCATAACTTACCTTGACATATCCGTGTTCATGGTATACCTGATACCCTTTGCAATTAAAGTGGCTAAAATATATAGAGAAACTGGCGAGTTGAATTACGAAATAATAGAGGCAGAGTTTGAAAATGATATAACTGAACAACAACTGGAAAACGTGGATTCTGAGCTCTCACCAATAATATCCTCGAGATCTGCCTTGCAGCCGCAGCTGAATTTGAAAGAAACCATGAAACTGAGTGCGCAGTTCTCATTTCTGTGGTACGTTGCAAACCTGTCAACCAATGCGAGTTTATCCTTCACCAGTGTGGCCAGTCAGACTATTTTATCAACAACTTCATCCTTTTTCACGCTTACTATAGGGTACCTAGTTGGTATTGAGAAGCTCAACAAGTATAAAGTGTTTGGGGTGTTGTTATCGTTTTTGGGCGTGGTACTAATAACAGAAGTTGATAATGGTAATGAAACCTCCAGAACAAGATTCAATGTGATGCTGGGTAACTTTTTTGCACTCAGTGGGGCTTTGATATACGGTGTGTACACCACATTGCTTAAATACTGTGTTAAAGACGAATCAAGAATTAACATGAAGTTTTTTTTTGGATTTGTGGGACTATTCAACACTATTTTCTTTTGGCCCTCATTAGTGCTATTCCACTTTCTGGATATTGAGAAATTCCAGCTACCAAACACAGGGTATATCATATTTATTGTTTCCACCAATGCAATAATCTCCCTAGTTTCAGATTATTGCTGGGTAAAGGCAATGTTATTAACGAGTCCATTGACTGTTACTGTTGGATTGTCAGCCACGATCCCGCTAGCAATGCTAGGTGATATCATTTTGAAGCATGAAAGAATGAAGTTTCTATATATAGTGAGTGCAATGATGATTGGGTTTTCATTCTTCATTATTAATAAATACGAAGAGATTGACGAAATAAATGAGACTCTATATGAGGAGTGATGGTGATAGTATATATTTATAAAGATTTATTTAGAACGTAGGGATATCCACCATCTTTCTGGTTGTAAATCTTGGTTAAATAGTTGAAAACATAAAAAATTGCAAAATTAAGCAGTATAACCAATAATGATTGCAATTTAACGTTTGTCAATGTAGGAACTTTTAGCACCAGCATTATTAATAAATAAGCCAATGTGAAGTAAATCATTCCAATGATAACAACCTCTGTACCAAATTGCCAGTGTGTACCACCACTGAAATACATAATCTCACCTTTGCCGTCGTAAGACAGCAATGGGATTCCACGCATCACTGTGAACATGTAACCACATGTGAAGAGCAAGATACTCATGACTGAAAGCATTCTTAGTGTCTGAAACACTGGGATCTTGGATATAACTTTCTTTTTAATGAATAGCACAACTATAAATGTGCCGACAAAGTATTTGACAAACTGCATTGGGTCAAAGTCTTGCTGCACCACAATGCTTTCTTGCAGCACCTGGCTCACAAACCCTGCAAAGTCCAGTTTATCAGCAATTGACTTGTCTGAGATGCCATAAGTGTAATGGGGACTTGTCAAGTTGAAGTTTGACTCTTCAGATGGTGGGTAGATCCACATTCTTGGGACTTTGTTCATCCCCAGCTCCTTGTACAGGTTGCCCGTGGTGGCAGCATCGGCCTGCACAAAAAAGATGGAATCCTTGGTTGGGTTACTGCTGATGTAAGATCTGGAGATCAGCTCATACACGCCTTGAAACTTGTCACACATCACACAGCCGTGCTTTGGGTCTGTGGTGGTGAACAGCACTGCCATAAAATACTTTCTGCTCCCATTGAGCAGCTGCTTGTAGTTCGCGTTGGTTGTGCTGATGATGAAGTTGTCGTCTCTCAGGCTCTTTAATTCATCGACTGATAATGCCCCCAGCGCAAAATTGACCCACAGCAAACCAGCCAGCAGCAGGCTCCTTACCCCCAGCATATTATCACCGCTCCCAAACGTCTTCGCCAGCTCAGCACCAGTTTCTTTGACAAAACTTGATGATTTATTTACTGAAAGGAAAAGTGTTAACAAGAAAAATTTAAAAAACACAAAACAAACATTAAAGGTAAACAAACAAGCAGAAAGCAGCCAAAGTGCGTGAACGCGATGAGTGAGCTGCTGGAGGAGTTCACAGAGTACTATGAGGCGCGTGCCCGGTCTGATGAGGTGTACCAGCTGGAGCTGGAGCGCCGGGCGCAGGTGAAAACGGCAGCTTTGCTGGTGCAGATCTTGCAGCAGCAGGCGGTGATAGACTCGACTGTGACGCGAGACCAGGCAGAGAAGCAGGAGTACAAGCAGGACCTGGGAAGGCTGAGCCAGGAGAACAAGAAGCTGGAGACCAAGATCAATGTGCTGGTGCAGGATCTGGACAACTATAGGAGGAAACAGGCGGAGCATGGGTCAGTGCAGAAGGAGAACTCCGCGCTAAAGACACAGATCAACAAGCTGAACAATGAGCTGAACAGCAACAGGAACGAGATCAACCGGCTCAAGCAACAGTTTGCCGCGCAGAAGGCGGTGTTGGAGTCCAAGCTGGAGAATGCCAAAAAGAATATCAAAAACTTGAAGGACGTCAAGTCGCCTGTGAAGCACGTCAAGTCTGTGATTGTGTCCCCGGAGAAGCCCAAACCGCTGAGCACGCAGGCGCGACTGCGCGCAGAGTCCAAGTTTTCGACGTCGCCGTTCCTCGCTAAAATAAAGACCAACAACATTCTCAACTCGACGCCCATTTCCAAGAACCCAATACTGGCCACGTCGACCCCGGACGGGGTCTCTCCGCTGAAGGGCATGGGCCCAAAGAAAGCCAGCAGACCCAGCGGGCTGTCCAAGATGCTGTCGCCAAACAAGGACTCCAAACCTGCTAAGAAGAGCTCGCTGTTTGACGACGACGAAGAGGAGGACAAGGACGACTTTTTCAGCACGGTGAAGAAAGTGGAGTCCACACAAAGCACCCAGGCCAAGGACTCGGAGCCCAGTCAGGACCCAAACCAGGTGATCAAGAAGAAATCAAAGAGAAAGATCATCACCAAACATGTAATTGACGAGAGAGATGACGAGCTGAAAACCACGCCCGTGAAGAAAATCAAGCTGTTTGAGAAGCTGGGCGGAATTAGCCCACTGAAACAGCGAAATAAAGAGAGAGATTTGTTCAAAGTGTGAAGTGTATAATTTTTAGTAAATAATGGAAATGATTTTTCTAGCATAATTTAATCTGAGAGTGTGCCGTGATGGATCCGGTGGCCAAGGTGGTGAGGGCGACCGACTTTGATGCGTTGTCGTGCAAGGTGTCTGCGGTCAAGAAACAGTACCTGCAGGACGAGTTTCTGCCTGAGCTGGTGAGGGAATTAGAGGTGTTTCTCAAGAACGAGAATAAACTGTCATATAAAAGGCTGTTCAACTCGATAACGCAGTCCAACAAGCTTCCCGTGATCAACCGGGGCACCTACATCAGGACCAAGAGCATTGACGACGAGGTGGAGCGGTTCATTGAGCAGCAAGGTGGGGCTTGCCAGGTTGTGAATTTAGGCGCCGGATCTGATTCCAGATGCTTTAACCTGCTCCACAAGCACCACAGCCTGAGCTACGTGGAGATGGACTTTGTGCAGTCCACCAAGCTGAAGAAATCATGTATACTGAGCAACGCCAGGATCACCAGCCTGCTGGGGTTAGAGAAACAGTCTGTTGATGAGATTAACGCGAACTTTGCCAGTGACAACGGCGAGCTCGTCACTGAGAGGTACCGGCTGGTGCCCTGTGATTTGCGGAAAGTTGACCAGTTTGTGGCGATTCTCAGCAGCATAGCCCAGTCTGTGCCTACGATTGTCATTTCAGAGTGCTGCTTCTGCTATATAGAAACCGACATCACCAACCAGATCATCTCGAGTTTGAAGAACCACTTTGAGAGTGGTGAAATTGTCATCTACGACCCTATTGGGGGTGAGGACAACTTTGGCAACGTGATGATTGAGAACCTGAAAATCCGCAACATTTCTATGCCCTCGTTGCTTAAATACAACACTATTGACAAGTACCAGCAGCGACTGGTTGACTTGGGATTCAGCGCAGATCATGTCAAAATCCAAAACATGTTTGATATCCTGAATCAGGTGGAGCCCTCAGAGCTGACCAGGATCTCCCGGCTCGAGTTCCTGGACGAGATGGAGGAGCTCAAACTACTGCTACAGCACTACTGTTTGGTGGTGGCAGGTTTTAGTGATCACTAGATCACTACTGTGTAGTGGCAGGATTGAGTGGTTAATACTGTCTGGTAGTGCAATAACTCACGTTTGATAGGTGCATCCCTGAAATAATCACAGTTGCAGCCTTTAAGTGGACCATCACCTTTTGCACAACTTTTATACACCCTTAACTGACTATCACGTTGTACACACCTTTAACTGTGGATCTTGTTCTACACAACTGGCTATCGTATGGTAGTTGCAATGTTTCCCCAACTTGCTGACTATCTGGATGATATTGCAATCTGAGTTGCAACTTTAACTATTACGTTTGATACAGGACTCTCACGTTCTAGCCTGATTGACTGGTTTATACACTAACTGCACCATCACGCTTTATACAACCTGACTGAACTTGTTTTATACACCTTTTTGGACCTTTCATACAACCCTAACTGACCATCACCTATACGCTATCACAACTTTACGACAATTCGTCTGTAAACTACCCGTGCGATTAGCCAGTTAACTACCTAAACATCAACCCGTCTCTCTCGCCCTGAGTCCTCCACTGGCCGGAGCTGATGGTGCCGTTCTCTATTCTGTAGAGCCTCCAGGCCTCGCGGATGTGCTCGGGGAGCAGGGGCGTGCCCTCGTTGTCGAGCTTAAACAGGTTGATTTTATTGATTTCGTTCTGCAGGTACGAGATGCGCTGCTTGATGGAGTTGAGCTCGTTCAGGTTCACTGTTTTGGCCAGCAGCTTGTTCTGCAGCCGGAGCTCCCGGTTGAGGTCCTTCTTCTCCTTCAGCTTGATCAGGTAGATGGACTTGTCGTGGCGCTTTTTCACGTCCCTCGCCTTTTCGATTATCTCGCCCAAAAACAGCTTGGAAACACCGCTCAGCACAATGGCAACGTTGTTGGACACGCTCTGGTTGAGCACTGTGTTTGCGATTTTACGCACGCCAGCCCTGTTCACCGTGGTTCTTCTGAAGTACTCGTATCTGGCCATCTGCTCCGGATTCAGGTGGTCCACCAGCAACCGCAGTCTTTCCTCCTCGTCCAGCTCCTCCTCGGGCTCCTCCTGCACCTCGTCCTCCTCCAGGCTGATCTGCTTCTTGTTCAGCACGTGGGAAAAGATCTTGTTCACTATGAACGCCTCCTCCTCAGCTATAATCTCAGCGTTCTTCTCGTACGGCTCCTTCACCTTATCCTCCTCGTCAGAGTTGTACTCCTCGTTCTCCTGGTTGTTGTCCTGCATCGACACGTCGCTAAGCTCCAGGTCCTCCTCCTCCTTAGCCTCTCCGTGGCTCTTTCTTCTCGCCATTGCTGCTTCTACATGAAATTATATTTTCAGAAAATGCGTATTTGATCTTTCACCATTCACACAATCCACTTTAAACTGTCACCTAACTCTCACCGAACCGTCTGAACATCATAGTTCTCTTTGAAACCAGTTACTTTGTTGATACTTAACCCAGCTACTACTCTCAGTAAACACTTCACCCAGCTACTACTCTCAGTAAACACTTCACCCAGCTACTACTCTCAGTAAACACTTCACCCAGCTACTACTCTCAGTAAACACTTCACCCAGCTACTACTCTCAGTAAACACTTTACCCAGCTACTACTCTCAGTAAACACTTTACCCAGCTACTACTCTCAGTAAACACTTTACCCAGCTAATACTCTCAGTAAACACTTTACCCAGCTAATACTCTCAGTAAACACTTTACCCAGCTACTACTCTCAGTAAACAACTTACCTAGCTAACTTACTCATTGATGCGTGAAATGAGTTCACTCTTCAATGGCAAACGCAAACATAATAATCAACATGTGAAAGGTATGCACAGACACTGAACCGCAAGCTCCATCTGGATTGAATACGACTACAATAATGACATGTTTTCGATGTTAATACCATAGATTTATGATAAAATAGCTTCACAGTGCTCAGTAAAAGTAGTTCAGCCGAGTGCTGCTACGAGTAGTCAACTGCGTGTTACTGTGAAAATTCTTTCACGACTCTGAGCAGCCCCAGTAAGCACACGATGGACAGGGGCCCCAGCAGGGGCATGTAGACTGCGATCTTGTGCTCCTGCGGGAAAAAGTTCTGCTGGACCATCTTCTTGTCGAAGAAGGCGTCTTCGCTGTACTGGAGCATCTTGCTGGACTCGATGAGGGCCTGTCCAAAGTTGAGCTCGCGCAGGAACCGCACCACGTTCTCCCTGGCGCGCAGGGCGAGCTTGACGTTGTCCAGGACGGTCTGTGGGATGGAGATGTTGGGCAGGGACTTGGACAGCTTGAGCAGCGAGTTGAGCGACTCGACAGCTTTATTGAGGTTGGCAATGATGGAGTACTTGAGCAGGGCGCTGATTCTGATGGCTGGGTTCTTGGGGTGCTTGGGTAAGTTGAGCAGCGTGAACAGCTCGGACGTGAACTTCTCCAGCACCGGTTTCAGGTACTCTTTGGTGATAATCGCGCTTTTAGGCAGATGGTTACTGCTCATTATGATGGACCCCCATTGTGGGATTAAAAAAGTGGTGAGCTCGTCCTCTGAGTCGAGCTGCTGGCCCTGGGACACAAGCCGCAGCGGGCTCTGGGTCTCGGACGGGTAGTAGAGGATGAAGTTGAGTGTTGGGTACGACAGGTCGTTGGATTTGATGTCCCACTCGCCAAAATCCAGGATGGAGGACAGGTCGTTCACGTTGATTGTGTTTGTCGGGTCGATGTCGAGCCTAGTGTAGAAGATGATCTCTGAGTCGATGGTGAAGTTGATGAAGTGGCGCATGTTGTGGAGCAGGGGCGTGAGGTAGTGAGAGATGGCGTCGTGGATGGCCCAGTCGACCGGGTAGCCATCTCCGTTGAGAAGCTTGAAGGAGAGGTGCACCTTGGGCGAGTAGCTGATGGCGCTCGTGGAGTGCTGCTGGTTGCGGGCCTTGAGCAGCTGGATCTCGGAGTCGTACACGTGGTAGAGCAGGCTCTGGGCAATGAAGAAGGGCAGGTCGTTGTTCTTGACGCTTTCCAAAGAGAAGAACAGAGTGGCAGTTTTCTCAATCTCGTCAATGACAATGCCCTCACTGTCGCCCGCCTTGATGATAAACTCCATGTCGCACTCCTCTTGCACCAGCGTCACGTTCCAGTCCACAATCAGCCTCTCGTGTGGGTCCTGCTGCATTTTGTGCAGCTCAGAGTCCACCTGGATCTGCACGGCCTCTGCCAGGTCTGGGAACCTGAACCCGTCCGGCACCCGCAGGCACACCTGGTTCAGGATCTCGGTGTCCACGTTCTCGTTGCGGTACAGCGTGTCGATGAACGCCTCAGGCAGGTCGGCCCTGTATATCTCTGTGAGCTTGAGCCACATCGGCACCCCAATCAGGAAGTACAGCGCCACCATGCTCAGCACAATCCACCTTCTCAGCTGTTTCTCAGCTGCGGGCTCCGACCCCAGGATCTTGTTCGCTTCAGCGCGTGTCATTGCTGTGTTAATTGGCGTTTAAACAAATTTGAAAAATTTATCGATATATTTGCCCATAGAACAGTTAGTATGGACGACAGTTTAGACGCTGTGGCGAAGGAGCAGACGTATGTGCACAGCGTGTACAACGAGATTGCGTCGCACTTCTCGCAGACGCGGTACAAAGTGAGTTGATTGGGCGTGAGCACCGGCACCAGCTAACAGCGCAGCCATGGCCCATAGTGGAGGAGTTTCTCAAGAGCAGGGCCCTCGGGGAGGTTGGGATCGATGTCGGGTGCGGCAACGGCAAGTACCTGGGCGTCAACAAGGACGTTTTCATCATTGGGAGCGACAGATCCGACGGTCTGATTAATTGTGCCAGAGAGTTTGGCCACGAGGTTATGGTTGCTGACGGTCTGAATGTCCCGCACCCTGATGGGCGGTTCGACTTTGCCATCAGCATAGCGGTGATCCACCACTTTAGCACGGAAGAGCGCAGAATCGAGGTGCTCAGACACATTATGTCTAAAGTGCGTGCGGGCGGTCAGGCCCTGGTGTATGTGTGGGCCCTGGAGCAGGAGAACTCGCGCAGGGGGTACAAGGAGGGCATGCCGCAGGACGTGCTGGTGCCGTGGGTGCTGCAGAGGAAGCAGAAGAAGAAGCCCCAGCAGGCGAAGCCGAAGAAGAAGCTTCAGCCGGCAGAAGACAAGCCCCAGGCAGAGGAGCAGCCCCAGGCAGAGGAGCAGCCCCAGGCAGAGGACAAGCAGGAGGACACCAAGTACCGGTACTACCACCTGTACAAGAAGGGCGAGCTGGAGAGCAACGTGGCCCAGGCCGGGTTCCAGGTTGTGAGACACGGGTACGAAAGAGACAACTGGTACGCCGTTATACAAAAGTAACCTAACTAAACAACTCGTCGCACTTGTTCTCACCAAACATCATCTCGTAGGCGGCCCCGATTTGCTCGTGGACATCGGTGGTTTGCATGCTTCGTTTCTTGATATCGAAGGCCAGTCTCTGGGCCAGCCGCGTCGCCGTGCACCCGGCGTAGCACGCCAGCACCTGGATCTCGTCCTCGGTGAGGTCCCCAGTGTAGTTGTTGTGCCCCCAGGACACCATGGTGCCGATGATCCCCGTCAGAGTGTCGCCCTGGCCGCCAACCCGCTTATTCGAGCCCTTGACACAGTTCTCGAGCACCTGGCTGCCGTTCACCACCAGGTCGGACTCGCCCTTGTGCACCACAGTGACGCCCAGGGCAGCACTCACCTTCTTGACCTGGTCCACGAGATCGAGCGAGTCGTCGATTTGCAGCGAGCTCGCGATTCGCCTGAACTCCACCACGTTTGGCGTCAGAATCACCTTCTTGGCGCCCTGCACAATGAGCGGGTCCTGGCTCACCAGAAACAGCCCGTCAGCATCAATAATCATGGGGATCTCGCGGTTTCTGAGCTCTGCAATCACCAGCCTGATGACCCTCAGCATAAGCTCGTCGCGGCCCAGCCCGGGCCCAATGATCGCAACATTGATGCGCGCAATGAGCCCAGCCACCTTGGGCATCACCTGGTCTCTGATAAACCGCTCCTCTTCTGCGCTGCCGGTCACGTGCTCCGGCACGTTCGCAGACTCGTACAGATACGGGTGGACCATGAGGTTAGGCGAGTAGCACTTGATCACGTTTGCCGCGTCCCTGGCACACACCACATGCGTCAGGTCGCACCCGAACAGCGCAGCAGACGACGCACTGAAGTACGGAGCACCCGTGTAGTCCTCACAACCCCCAAAAACCGCAATTCTGCCAGCTACTTGTGTTAGTAACACCCTGTTCCAGTGCTGCAGACCCACTCACCTTGGCCCTTATGGCTCTTTGCACTCAATTGAGGCACCAGCTTCCCGGCAAGCGCCACTAGCTCCTTAGAACTCTTCAGTTTAAGCATTTTGCTAATTCAGTTTATTGCTTATATCATAAAATAATTACAAATTTCAATTTCAATCCCTTTCAGCAACATTGAACAAGTGTGAAACAGCCACCACGACGATCCTCACAATGCCATTTTCCGCTAGACTGTCAGCAAGAACCATGTGGGCCCCATTGGCCATTGGTACAGTTGCCATTGCCGCTTCTGCCTATTACAGCTCGAGATTCTCAACTTTGAGCAACGAGCCCTCCGCCACTTTTAAGGGTGACGACAAATGGATTGACCTGAAACTCGTCAAGTTCGAGGACCTGAGCCACGACACCAGAAAGTTCACTTTTGCGTTGAACTCGCCAGACGATGTTTCCGGCTTGAAAACAGCCTCTTTGTTGCTGGCCAAGTACGTCACTCCAAAGGGGTCCAACGTGGTCAGACCATACACCCCGGTCTCTGACGTTGATCAGAAGGGCACCATCGACTTTGTCATCAAAAAGTACCCTACTGGTAAGTTTGGTAACCACATCTTTTCGCTGGGCCTCAACGACACTGTCTCGTTCAAGGGCCCAATTGTCAAGTGGGACTACAAGCCAAACCAGTTCAAGGAGATCACTCTGATTGGCGGTGGGTCTGGTATCACCCCGCTGTACCAGCTGGTTCACGAGATTGCCAAAAACCCTAAGGACAACACCACCGTCAACTTGGTTTACGGTAACAAGACCCCAGAGGATATCTTGCTGAAACCAGAACTCGACAAGATCGTTGCCCTCAACCCATCCAAGGTTAAAATCACCTACTTCATTGACAAGGAGGCCCCAGCGTTCCAAGGTGAGATTGGCTTCATCAACAAAGACTGGTTGGCCAGAAACATTGGCAAGCCTTCCGACTCCCACAAGGTGTTTGTCTGTGGTCCTCAGCCACTGTACGAGGCCATCTCCGGCGCCAAAGTGTCTCCACAGGACCAGGGCCCTTTGACCGGTGCCCTCAAGGAGCTGGGTTTCACTTCAGAACAGGTTTTCAAATTCTAAAACCACAGTTGCCCTACAGGCTACGTCCTGCCTAAAACATTCTTATTATATATACATATATTGATATTTCTTATGATATATAAACATCGCTTGTATTGTATTGACTGACACCTTGCATTGGGCCTGAATTCCTCATAAAAGCTGACCCCATAAGCAATAGCCACTACAAGTACTGGGCATTGAGTCGTTAGTCCTGATTCAAGTATCCTACTACTATTGCTTTACAATTGGCTTTGCAGCTACAACAGTCTCCTTACACTCAGTTAAACAGCCATTAACACACACGCCTGGTATACGTAGTACTTTGACCTTCATGTTAGATCCGTTTGGTATTGCATTGTGTTTAGTTGGGTTGACTTGTTGTTGCGACCGCACAATGCACGTTGTAGAGCTTTGGTAAGCTCAGCAGGCTATCATAACATGTATAAGTGAAAATTCTGATGGCTAAAATATTTTTTGCACTGTAGCTAGATGGCCCAGAGTGTTAGGATTGCTGTGGAGGGCTGCTGCCATGGCGAGCTGGACAAGATCTATGCTGAGATTATGTCGAAACCGCAGCACGAGTGGCCGGAGCTGCTGGTCATTTGCGGTGATTTCCAGTCCGTACGCGACGCTCAGGACCTCGACAGCCTGGCCGTGCCCACCAGGTTCAGGAAGATGGGCGACTTCTCCAAGTACTACAGCGGACAGAAGATGGCTCCGGTAAGGACCCTGTTTATTGGCGGGAACCACGAGGCTTCGAACTACCTGAGCGAGCTGACAAATGGCGGCTGGGTCGCACCCAATATTTATTTCCTGGGCTACGCCAACACCATCTGGTTCAAGAACCTGCGAATCTGTGGGATCAGTGGGATTTACAAGAAGTTCGACTTCTATAGGGAAAGACGTGAGACATTGCCTCTCAATGACCAGACAAAAAGGTCTATTTATCATACAAGATTTAGAGATGTGCTCAAGATTTTGCTCATGAAGCATAAAAACGTGGACCTTATGCTGTCCCACGACTGGCCCGAGGGCATCTACAACTACGGAGATAGGCAACTGCTGCTGAAGAAGAAGCCCTTTTTCAAAACAGACATGGAAATTGGCGATTTGGGCTCGAAACCAAACATGGTTTTACTCAAGCATGTGCAGCCACGGTACTGGTTCAGTGCTCACCTACATGTGTATTTTGAAGCTGATGTGAAGCACGACGGCAATAGGTACAAGAACGATGACGAGATCGACCTGGACCTGGATGAGTCTGAAGAAGAGACAGAACCCAAACAAACCAAGTTTATTGCCCTGGATAAATGTCTGCCCAAGCGCAAGTTCCTAAAGCTCATTGATATTCCTGTTAGTAATGACAACAGCTGTGACAATGACGATTTCTACTATGACTACGAGTCGCTCAAGATTGAGAAATGGCTGCAGGAGAACTGGGAGTTGGTAAAAGACCTGAAAATCAGTGACCTGCTAGCCCATAATAGCCAAAAACTGATTGAAATAGTCTCACAGATTGAGAGTCAGTCTGTTTCCGATCCCCAAATAAACCTGAAGGTCCCATACAACTTTGAGCCAACACCCTCAAACCCGAAGGACCAAATGCACGCGTACCAGGACCTAACAAAAAAGTTGTGATGAACCAATACAAGTTGCCAGGAACTACAGAAACCCTCCAAATACAAGCTACCAAGTTACCAGGAACTACAGAAACCCTCCAAATACAGGTTACCAAGTTACCAGGAACTACAGAAACCCTCCAAATACAAGCTACCAAGTTACCAGGAACTACAGAAACCCTCCAAATACAGGTTACCAAGTTACCAGGAACTACAGAAACCCTCCAAATACAAGCTACCAAGTTACCAGGAACTACAGAAACCCTCCAAATACAAGCTACCAAGTTACCAGGAACTACAGAAACCCTCCAAATACAGGTTACCAAGTTACCAGGAACTACAGAAACCCTCCAAATACAAGCTACCAAGTTACCAGGAACTACAGAAACCCTCCAAATACA